>CM077211.1:21370862-21630862 GCA_039654625.1 Rhinogobio ventralis
GCCAACAAACTAACACACAGAATAACATTATAACTTTCAATACACTCAAATGCAGTTTAGATAGTGTAGACCAAGTGAAACAGCATTGCGTTTCCTCAATTTTAATTTGTCAAATAAACTGACCTGTATGAGTAGTAATTCAGCACTTGCGGGTAGTTCGGTAGAATGAAATGTCCTCATTTCTTTATATCCCCCGGGACTTGCGCATGTGCTGCTGATATCTTTCTCTTATTAGTAATCGCGCCCTGCTTCATACCACAGTCATGTTAAAAAACATGAATGCATTCACTCATCCATAAACATTATTTCCCCATAAAAATGATTAGATCCATCGGTATGACGACAAGTTCCATGAATCCATGCTCATTCACTACATCATCAATCTACACATTTGTTATTGTTTTGAAGAGGTTAGTGACCCCTAGCGGCGAAAAAATACGTAGTGTAGCTTTAAATTTACAACAAAATATCTGAGTTACTTTTTCAAATAAGTAACGCAAGCTACTTTGTTTTCCCATTTATTGACTGACACCTCTCCTGTCCCCATGTTGAGAGAAATTGGAAGTAAGGTGCAGAGGCGTTGTGTGCGCTGTGTAAACATGATGGTTATTGTAGTTCTAGGCTAAATGTGAGCATGCATTTGCTCATCTCACTTACACAAAAACAGATTCAGTATTCCTCAAAATGAATAAAAACTGAAATTATCTCATCTCCTGCATCGTATTCTTCTGCAATCCAGAATGGCAGCTAAAAGGTGTGTTTGAGACTTCATACAAGCAAGCCCAGCCCAAGGGGAAAAAAGCACAGCAAAACGTGTAACATTACTTTTCATAAAAAGTAACTAAGTAACAGAATAGTACATTTTTTAGGGAGTAACGCAATATTGTAACGCATTACTTTTTATTAACAATTACCCTCGCACACCTGCAGGTAACCTGTAGGTGCGTATTTCCGCACACTATCGACTTGCAAAAGTATAAAAAAAAGCTTTATTTGCTGCAACTTTTCGGTCCGATGACCTTCATCAGGCATATACACAAACTCATTACTTTTTAAATGTAACTTTCCCCAACACTAGTCATATATACTTGTACAGATAGATTATAACAGCGCATGTAAACATGCGTCTTGAATAATCTGGTCTGAGAACAGATGTGCTGCGTCTGCTCTGATTGTTCAGTATTTATCCTTAAGTGTGTGACCTGGATCAGCAGTTTTTGGCTGTGGAGACGGACACGGGATCAGGAGCAGAAGGGGCCCATCTGCCTGTTTACAAACGCATTTGGTGCCCTGGAGTGTGTGTGTTTGTAAGTTTATGTAAGTGAACGTGCATGTTTGTGAACGAGTTTGGCTGCTAAAATAGCAGCAGCTTGGCTGAGAGAGTGATTTGAATATCTGTAGTTTGGCAAGAGTGTTTATATTGTGCATTCTGTGGACTTGTATATGTGCAGTTTTGCAGTGGGTTAAATGCATGGATTGAATCTTGAAAGTTAGTGCATGTATTAGTAATGGTAGCAAATTTGATTGTTTAGTTTGTGATTTCACTGGAGCAGTATTATTTTAATATTATTCATATAAATGATTTAAAAATTATAGTTTTTATTAACATTTTGAATTAGGTTTTATCTACAAATGTTCAATTTAGATTTTTTTTAAGTTTTGTTTTGTGCTTTTACCATTTTTATTAGTTTTTAAATATATATTTCTTTAATAATTTATATCAGTTTTCTTTTTAGTAATTTCAATTAGTTACCAAGGCAATGTTTCTAATTTTAATTTAAGTTTTTTTTTTGTTTAAGTTTTGCATCTGCATCTTATATTTAAGACAGGGTCCGTCACTAGCTGGGTTTCCATCCAAACGTGAAGCGAATCTTTTTACATTTAGCAAAAAGAGAAAAACAAAAATTACAAATGCGAATTAGGTGTGTTTCCATTAAGTTGTTTGAGAGGATGACGATGGTATTAGTAATCAACAGTAAATAAAACTAAATAAAACCAACAGTAAATAAAACAAGGCACGCATAGAAACAGGACGGCAATTAGACGTTAAAACGAATGTGCAACAGCGGGGTTTACTGCTCCCAATTAGTCACGTGGGTTTAATGTTTGTTACGTCAGAGTTTATTTGGCAAATGAGTTTCCATCTCCCATTATTCGCATTAACTCTAAGTCAAAAACGTAAAAAGTTTTTTGCTAATTAAGGGATTTTTTCCCCCAGAAATGGGGCATTTTATTAACCAGCATTTACCTACAGGTTACAACAAAAGTTGTGTCCCAAATGACACTATATGCACTTATAATATACACTATGTACTCAACCGTGTAGAATTTAAAAAAAGTTATTTTGTCATTCAACATCAGTGTCTGTTAGCCCCTCCCCCTCCAGTAAGTAATTAAAGCTGCAACAGTGTATGAAGTGTCCAACGTTCCACATTTTGTTTTTTCGGTTAAGTGCATCATCTAGGTATTTAAAGTGCACTTTTTATTTTTGAAATTTTCAGTGTGAACACATTACTCACTATTTATACTACAAAACAGTAAAGTACTCTAGTACGCAAAATGGGACGCATCTAAAAGCATTACGCAACCTGAGTACATTTGATTGAATCGAGCTCTGTGAGGTGATGTTGCGGTTCTGCAGAAGATGTCAGTAGAATTGGCTACATCCTGAGTACGGTCTGTGTGTTTGCCTGTTTAACCACATTTGTGTGAAGCAGGAAAACCTGAGAGGACAATGGTGTGACCGCAGTGAGATGAGGTCCCAACGGGATGCTGATGTTTAGTTTGTTTGACCAGATTCACCTTGAATCACTGCAGTCCATCTACTGATACTGTACCGATGGAAAAAGAGAACAGGATGATCATAGAGGAGGAACATAAAGGGAAAAAAATGGTCAAGGGGTACAAAAACAGGGGGTTGGGTGCAGATGTCCTGTGGTGTGATTGCGTAATGCTTAAATAAAGATTAAAGCTGTGGAAAATAACACAGGTGAGAGAGAAGGACACTGGGGTTTACTGCTCTTATTTGTAGTAATGAAACCACACACATGCTTACAATCTCACAAGATCAGACCTTACTATTTCTGCAGTATATACTGTAGTATGAAGCAAAGTAATACGTGTAAAGTATCTGAATTTTGCATGCATAGATCTGGATTAATAATAATATTAATAATACCTTTTATTTAAAGGCACCTTTCAAGGCACTCAAGGACACCGTACAAACAAGATATAAAATATGAAGCAAACAAAACACAAACTTACACATCAATCAATCATATCATTAAAAGCTATTCTAAACAGATATGTTTTTATCTGAACTTTAAATTGGGAAATTGAATCCAGCTGTCGGATGTGTAGTGGTAAAGAATTTCATAACTTAGGAGCTGCACAACTAAAAGCCCTACCACCAAAGGAACTCATCTTGAAATTTGGAACAGACAATAGTTCTGCCTTAGATGATCTTAGAGAGCAAACAGGAGTATACAAATGAAGAAGGTCCGAAAGGTAATAAGGTGCCAAATTATGTAGAGCTTTATAAGTAAGGAGTACAATTTTGTAATGTACCCAGTAACGGACAGGAAGTCAGTGCAGTTGGAAAAGAATAGGCGTAATATGATCAAAAATACGTGAGTGGGTAACAATCCTGGCTGCTGAATTCTGAATTAACTGCAATCTGTGAAGTTGTTTTTCAGCTATACCAAATAAGAGAGAATTACAATAATCAATCCGGGATGTAACCAAAGCATGAATAAGTACTTCTGTGTTGTGTTGAGAAAGTGTAGAACGGAGTCTAGCAATATTACGTATATGAAAA
The DNA here is from genome assembly GCA_039654625.1 of Rhinogobio ventralis. Lineage (NCBI taxonomy): Eukaryota > Metazoa > Chordata > Actinopteri > Cypriniformes > Gobionidae > Rhinogobio > Rhinogobio ventralis. The sequence goes on from CM077211.1 coordinate 21,374,680, forward strand.
AATGCAGTGCGTGAAATGTTATTAATATGTGAACCAAAAGAAAGCAAGCCATCAAGTATAACCCCAAGGCTTTTCACTTGGGTGGAAACGGACAGTTATCAATGGACAGATTGAAGGATTGAGCTTTGGATAAAGCAGACCTAGCACCAACAAGAAGGGCTTCAGTTTTATTGGTATTTAACTTAAAAAAATTATTAGTCATCCAGATGTTCACATCCTGCAAGCATTTAGATTACCTACTACATTTGCAAAATTGCAGTACACAAAACACAGATTACTGCATCCCAATGCATCACTTTCCATTTCAGGTTTGACACACCTAAATAAACTACAACCTTAATATTTAACATCTTTTTCTTGTTAATTACTTAATTCGGACTGCTAAAGGATATAGTCCAATACAACACACACACACACACACACACGTATCATGGTTTCCACAAAAATATCAAGCAGCACAAAATAATAGTAAGAAATGTTTTTGAGCACCAAAATAAGCATATTAGAATGATTTCTGCAGGATCATGCAAATATATATATATATATATATATATATATATATATATATATATATATATATATATATATATATATATATATATATATAATAAAATGTCTTATTTAAAAAAAAAATTTAAAAAAAGATTTTGTCTTATTAAAAGTTATTTTAAATAATAACAATATTTCACAATATTACTGTTTTTACTGCATCTTTGATCAAATTGATTCAGCCTTGGTGACCCTTACCATATTGTTTTCAACATTCTGCAGTGTGTTAAGATTCAGAATACATTCAGCTAGTACTCCATTCCATACATACTGACACACACTTTCTCTCCGTTTACACATTCAGATGAATGTGACAATAGGTTTAGATATATTGTCTAGCTGACACTTAAAGCAACCTACATGTTCCAGCATACAAACTTCAACTGTAAGCATAAACGTCAGTCAAGTTTATGCTTAAAAAAAAACTTTCCAGTGGCACAAGAAAAATAAACTTTATTCAAAAACGAATCTGATTTTTTTACTAAATTTCGTTTGCCAAGGATACAGTAATTGTCTTGATTTAAAGATGCATCATTTTAACTGGAAAACAAGAAAAATACAGATCAAGAAATTGATTTTTTTCAGTGTTCAGTCAGAGTTCGGTCACATGTCCTCTCTTTTTAAAGAGAGTTGGATCTCAGAGGCTGGTAGGCACAACAAACCACATTTTCACTTCACAGTCCATCTGTTTAAAGCTGGATATTTGTTTTTATGAGCACTAGTTCAGAGCAGCAGGAGCTATCACTGCAGAGTCATTAATTAATTTGTTGCCATGAGCAACTAATATCAGGAGTAAACATAAACACCACGCAGAAGTGATGATTGTTTAGTGACATTAGCACCAGCATCAACCAGCTGGGGCCGAAAAGGATCCGCGGGAGACAGGAGGGTAGCTGCGGGTGTGTGCTTATTTGTGTCTTGCGTGTGTGTTGGCTTGTGCGTGTGCATCAGTATGTATGAAGTGTTGCTGCTGCAGTCATGTGACTGTCAAACCATCCATTTCACATCTCTGAATGAGTCACTAATGATGATTAAATTGAAGCCCACAGACAAAAACAACAGACATTTATCCCAGTTTATTCAATGCAGCACAAGTAAAGTTTTGATCCTGTCACACACACACACACACACACACACACACACACACACAGAAACATATGCACAGCCCCGAGCAGCAGCAGCTGGTGGTGGTGTGGAGGCAAATCATTATTCAGTGTGACAGTAGCAGATTCATTACCAGCAGTTAAGATGACAGTGGTCAATGAGCAAATGCATTAAACAGAAACACTGAGTGGGAGTGACGCTCATTTCTGTCAGTCACAGACTCTTCTTCCTCCTTTATGCATTTTGTTTCGCTCTCTTTTTTAATATTAGAATAGAATAGAATAGAATAGAATAGTGTTAAAATTGCAGTAGCGGATGGAGGCCCAAAGTGACAGAGGAAACCGTTGGTCAGGTTCAAAGAGTGCTTTTTATTTGCCACACGATGATAGCCACCCAATAATTGTGGGGGAAAAAAAAACTTAAATGCAACAAAACAAAAACTGCACAAAACACATAATAAAATAACTAAATCAACAAGACAAGATCTGATCTGTACGTGCAGATGCACAGCACAAGCAGCACTCTTCCCATGCTAAGTTTCTGGAGCCATTTTATAAGCCTGACTTAAGGCCGTTTTATAAGCCTGACTGAAGGCCGTTTTATAAGCCTGTTCCCCTCCTGGGACGTACCACTTGAAAAGGTAAATGTGTTTCACATAAATCACATATATAAGTAATAATAATAATAATAAAAATAATAACAATAATAAATAAAAATAAACATGCATACAACAACTCATATCTGCAGATACACATCACATAAATAATAAAGCAAATAACTCATAAAACATTTCTTTTGTACAGCTATAATGGATGGAACCTCCGGTGACGTCACACACATGGACGCGCAACCAAGATGGCGCAAACACAATGTATAAATAGATTGGATTTTTAACTGAACAGGTTTGGCAAATGACTCGTCAAATGTGGTAAGTATATTTGTATCATTCTTAACACTATACTTAAACCATATAAACCAAATAATAGTGGTGGGGTGATTTATTTCTCTACATAAGAAAGACAACAATCCTATTATGTTGTCATATGCGCTGATGTTACAGCCGCTGATTCCCCATATAAAATCACATATACCAGGTAATACCAACACACAGGACATAATACACCACAACACACCAGAACACACAATACCATCAAATGCTACACAGGTCCATGTATACATGATTGTCAGTGCCGGCAAACAGACCGTGTTAACATGACGCCGGTATATGTGCAAAATGTGTGTGTGTTTAGTCCATGCATAGTCACAAGCTTGCCCTGTGACAAACAGAATAGACTGGCACATGACTGGAACATCTTAGCTACTTTCTGTTTGTCATCCTTACTCTACGTTAATAACATTTTATTTATTTATTTATAAATGTAGTCTTCTTCTTAATTATTATTATAAAATAAGTGCTTACCAAATTTGACATTTCACTTTTTGTTTCATCTCGGGACTCGGCCGTGTAGCCAATGCTGAAGTGGTCTCATATGAAGCAGGCCGAGCGGTGTTACTGCCGCTGCGGCTGCCATATGCCCCAGGAGCCTGTCTCGTGGAGGCGGCCCGCAGCGAGGTGTGAGTGTGCTGTGCAACACTTACCTGATTCCACAGGTGGGCAGAAGGAATGTGAGGAGGTCGTCCACTGCTGCCCGCTGGCGAAGGGGGAGGATGAGTGTGGTCCGGGGTTTGACCGGCCACAACCCTCCGAGCCCCCTGGGGACCCGGAGATAGAGGAAACTGCTATTTTATTGAAAATTTGGGTACAACAGAAACAAAACGGAACACAAGATTCTCCACCTGGCCCTCCTCCAGGGGATGGAGCGGTGCAGTCACCGTCTCCTGAAGAGCAGTCCTCCCCATCTCCGGGTCGCCTGTCTCAGGGCCGCTTGCCCTTGCTCTTGCCACCCCTCTTGGCAGAGGCCTGGACGGGTGGGGCGGCCTGCTTGCGCCCGGCTCCACGACGTCGCTTGGGTGGAGGCTGCTGCTGCGATGCGACCTCGGCGACGAGCAGGCTGAGGCGCTGCCGGCAGTGGGGTGGAGACAGCAGCTGTCCACCATGGCAGGATGTGACTGATCGCCTCAGTCTGCTTCTGTGCGGCCGTGAACTGGGTGAAGTTCTGGACCGCGTCGCCGAAGAGGCTGGTCTGGGACACGGGGGAATTAAGGAACCTGATCTTGTCGGTTTCCCTCATGTCAGCCAGACACAGCCAGAGATGGCGTTCCTGGACCACCATCGTGGACATCGCAGGACCCACTGCCCGCGTCGTAACCTTCGTCGCACGAAGCACAAGGTCCGTTGCGGTTCTCAGTTCCTGGAGAACTGCGGGATCGTGACCACCCCCGTGCAAGGTCTTCAGTGCCTGGGCCTGATGGACCTGCAACAACGCCATAGCGTGTAAGGAGGAGGCAGGAGGACCCGTGTCTCCCCTCAAGCCTGGTAGGCCTTTCCGATCAGATCGGACGAGTACCTACAGGCCTGGGAGGGGAGACACGGGTTCCCCCTGGATGTGGAGTTAGGGCACAGTTGCATAGCAACGGCCCGTTTCACGGGAGGAACCTGCGTGTAACCCTTCTGCGCTCCTCCATCGAGGGTGGTGAGGGAGGAGGAGCCACTGGGCCGGTTTCGGGCAGTGAAAGGTGCCGTCCACGACCTAGTGAGCTCGTCATGCACCTCCGGAAAGAAAGGAACCGGGGTGGGGCGCTGAGAACCAGCACGGGCCACCCCGAGAAACCAATCGTCCAGCCTCGAGGGTTTGGGAGTCACACAAGCCCGACTCTCTCAGCGGCCCGGGAAAGCATGGCCCGGGAAAGCATGGCCATCATTTCCGGATCCGTATCGGGCACAGTGGATCTTCCCGAAGGAGCCCCCTGCACCGACACGTCATCTCCAGAAACTTCTGACCCTCCCTCCGATGCAGCGATGGACATCTGATCATCAAGAGCCCCGAAGGATACGGATGGTACACACCTCGTGGGTGGCCCACCGCGTTCCAACGGCAGCTCTACTGGCTGCGAAGTGCAGGAGGGGTGAGAGTACCCCGGGGGTTGGCTCCCTGGGGGAAGCGCGCTCACTGTAATCCTCAGATCACCCGTGCTACTGCCTGAAGTAACCCTCTGTGGAGGATTAGATCGAGGCAGAGGCACGGGAACTCCACCCCTTGCAAGATGGAGTCTCGACCTCAACTCCGAGATGGTCATGTTCCTGCAGTGAGAACATGAGTCATCCACCAGCGCTGCCTCAGCGTGCTGAATGCCCAAACACGAGATACAGCGCTTTTGACCATCCCTCGGTGACAGATAACCACCGCATCCAGAAACACACAGATAGAATGTCATCCTGAAAAGGACGCAATCTCTATCTGTGTTGCTCTTTTAGAAGGACGCTCTCCTTGGTGCTGAAGCACGCAGGGGGAGGGGTCATGGCGATACAGTCAGGGAATAGTGCAGCCTGACATGCGCGCTCTCTCACACAAAGGCGCTCTCTTACCAGCCATAAGAACGGATTTTCAGCACTCTCCACCTAGCGCACCGAACCAGCTGTGAAAACAGCCTTTGTGTTTGCTCAAATGAGAATAAGAGAGATGATCAAAGAACCACACGAACCGCTGCAGTGCCGTCACACCAACACCGACTGAAAAGATCGCTTCCAAAAGGGCAGGCTTCTTTTCAGTCAGGACTGCGAAGTAGTGCGAAGTCATATCTGGCTGAACCATCTACCACTTGGCTCCGAAGCAAAAAGCTAATTTGATGCAAACACCTGTGTCTCATTTATACCCGTGCTGCGTGGCATGAGCACCAGATGCAATCATTGCATGCCAATGTGCATTGGTTCGTTTAGTTTCACTCGAAGTAGATTGGCTCTCGCTAGCGAGATTCCTATTCGTCGGTACTCCGACGTGGCGTCAAGAGTGACCGACTGAATGGGAACTGGCTGTGGCATTGTTTTTCTGAGAAACAAGTATGTGAACTCAGCCTGTTTCCTAAATATCTGCAAACATATTATGGTATTTTTATGTTTAAGTACAGCCAAAAATGTACATACAGCACCTTTAACTTCCTTAGCTTCCTTTATATTTTAGGAAGTAGGTCCCTTGCAAAGGGATTATCGTATTTGAGGTTTCGTGGTAAAATTTGAACAACCCTGTTTTAAACATCAAGCATGGCTCATGTAAGTCTTCTTTGAAACACTCTTTTAATAGGTGCTACATACAGTGGGGCAAAAAAAGTATTTAGTCAGCCACCAATTATGCAAGTTCTCCCACTTAAAAAGATGAGAGGGGCCTGCAATTTTCATCATAGGTACACTTCAACTACGAGAGACAGAATGAGAAAAAAAAAAAAATCCACAAAATCACATTGTCTGATTTTTAAAGAATTTATTTGCAAATTATGGTGGAAAATAAGTATTTGGTCAATAACAAAAGTTCATCTCAATACTTTGTTATATACCCTTTGTTGGCAATGACAGAGGTCAAACGTTTTCTGTAAGTCTCCACAAGGTTTTTACACACTGTTGCTGTTAGTTTGGCCCATTCCTCCATGCAGATCTCCTCTAGAGCAGTGATGTTTTGGGGCTGTCGCTGGGCAACACGGATTTTCAACTCCCTCCAAAGATTTTCTATGGGGTTGAGATCTGGAGACTGGCTAGGCCACTCCAGGACCTTGAAATGCTTCTTGTGAGATCTTGCGTGGAGCCCCAGATCGAGGGAGATTATCAGTGGTCTTGTATGTCTTCCATTTTCTAATAATTGCTCCCACAGTTGATTTCTTCACACCAAGCTGCTTACCTATTGCAGATTCAGTCTTACCAGCCTGGTGCAGGTCTACAATTTTGTTTCTGGTGTCCTTTGACAGCTCTTTGGTCTTGGCCATAGTGGAGTTTGGAGTCTGACTGTTTGAGGTTGTGGACAGGTGTCTTTTATACTGATAACGAGTTCAAACAGGTGCCATTAATACAGGTAACGAGTGGAGGACAGAGGAGCCTCTTAAAGAAGAAGTTACAGGTCTGTGAGAGCTGTCTCTCATAGTTGAAGTGTACCTATGATGAAAATTACAGGCCTCTCTCATCTTTTTAAGTGGGAGAACTTGCACAATTGGTGGCTGATTAAATACTTTTTTGCCCCACTGTACATACTTATATTTAGTAATGGACGTTTTAGTAAACGATATGCAATATAAACGATACAAAATTGGCCTACGATAGAGATTTTAATTCTATTGCATTCTATTTCTATTCCATCGCGATAATGCATGTTGATAACACAATCTGCCCGCAAAATTTAGAGCCACGAGCTGCAACGCATCATCGTATTCGTCATCGATTTCAGACATTTCGAGTAGAAATGTCTGAAAGCGAAACGGAGGAGCTGGTGAAAAAAAACGGTGCAACATCCATTATTTGGACTTGGTTCAGATTTAAGCTGTCCGACGAGCAGCAGCAAACTATACTCTGTAGAGTGTGTGGGGCAACGGTTCCGGCACGACTAGGTAACACGACTAATCTGTTCTACCACCTCAAAACGAAACATGTTTAGTTGACGTATATGTGCCTTATGCTGGAAGTATTTTCTTTATTCAAAAAAATTATTGTGCTTTCATTTTGCACTTTATTATGTTTTCAATTGAAGTATCTATGCACTAAACTTGGAAAAAAAACTTTTATTTAAAATTTCCCTAATTCACAGTATCCGTTCCTTTATTAGTTTTCATTTCATTAAGAGAACAAAATGTTTAAAACCAAATGCGTTACATTAGGCTGCAGGTAAGAAACTTTGTTTGAAATATGTTTTTATATAAAGTATCTGTGCATTACACAAAATAATTTTCTTTGCCTAATACTAAAAGTATTTTCAGTACAGTGTCTGTTTCTTAACTAAAAAGACACCAGTTTTTCCTGTTCTCTGCATCTTGGGTGGCATTTAAGAACCAAGGACTTAAAACTAACTAAGTGTAGTGCCTTTTAGAATGGTTTGCGCAAAAGGAAAGAAACCCAATACTTTAAGCTTTTTCTTTGTTTAAGTCTCTGCAGCTAGTGTACTTGATTTTTATTTATCTACAACATTATGTTGTATAATTACAGATTTGCACAATAAATGTTCTCAAAACTACATACAACGTTTTTTTTCTTTCTTTAAAAAAAACAAAAAACATTTAGCAGTTTGGCTTTCCTTAGGGTCTATGTAACCTGTTATGAAATAGTTATATTACAATTTATATATCGTGATATATATCGTTATCGCAAGAGGCTGCAATATATATCGCAATATGGATTTTAGGCCATATTGCCCATCCCTACTTATATTTAGTTTCTATTTTACTTGCATACAGTAAGAAACTAAACCTGCAACCTGTAAAAGAGAGAGCTTTGGCGGCAATGAATGAAGCATTGAAATGTATTCATTATGCTATCTTTCCATGTCATGAGACTAATCTGTCTCACGTCTGCTCTTAACTACTCCATGTGTTTGAGTGACAAATCACCTTCTGAAACCTTCACGATTCAGTGTGTGGATCAGCTAGACTCAGAGAGACAAAAACCCAGGCGTGAAACAATTACAGCTGAAAAGAGCACAGGGGAGAGCAAAATTATACGTTTACGGCACACACACAGAAGTGGTCTCAGGGGGAAATGTGAGTGTCTGTATGAAAGAGGGACAATACTGCAAATGTCATATTTAAGATGATCACACAGCTGCGTAACTTTAGCATGGTCATTTGCACACAGCAGCACAAAAAAAACATCATCATCATCATCATTCATTCATTTTTTCTCTATGCGGTTTTAATGAGCTTTTTATGACAATGAACACACAGATTCTCTCCATACAAACATTATGGGTTAATGAATACTCTCCTATATGATTTCCAAGAGCCTCGATATATCAGCTTATGGGAATTTCAGCAGGAAACAATGATCATTCCCCATACTGAGAAGCGGGATGGCAATTTGTACACCTGTCATAAGCACTCTTTATACTGCATACAATCAGGGTCTGCACTACAGGAGGGCATCCAGAGGCATTGCTCCCTCTGCCATACCAGCCAAAATGTCATATTTGACCAAACTATTATATCTTTCTCATGCGTTTTACTCGGTTTAATAGTCACAATGTGCGACGACTCTATAAAATGAATACATCAGTAAAATATTTTGTGAAAGTATTTGCTTTGAGCAATGGCAAATCCTGGCATATGCTATACACCAGTGGTGTTCTGAAATGAGGAGGCAAAATCTTACATTTTAATTTGTTTTCCTATTAACATTAACGGTTTGTACTCGATTCACGAATCAGAACACTCACAGAAACGAAAGGTGGGATTTCTCGTGTGAACAGCGCAATAGCCAATAGTGCGATGGAGGCACTGCCTCCTCTCAATGATCATTCCCCAGAAGCGTTCTCTGGGGTGACGTGGGGTGCGCATACATATCTTTCAGATAAATATTCGGGGCAGTTTGACAGGACTGAAAATGAATTGTGACCTAGTGGGTATCTTTCTCTGCAGCAACTCCCTGGGCTTTACTTCGCTGCCCCTTCACTTTGGCTGCTATATATGTGTCTGCACCATAGAAATGGGATTAGTGCTCATGAAAAAAAGCCTCTTTACCTGCTAGAAGCCAAAAATGGAATAGAGATGATAAAAGCGGCATATAGTACAGGTCAAGGTTATCACAAAATTGTCCCCTGACAAAAGGGAATTGAACTTGAAACCTTTATCACTCCGTAGCAACATTCACACCACTGTATCAGCGAACAGCCGTGTGACTTCATTGGTAATCCTTTGTTTTTATAATTTATAGTTTAATTTAAGATGCAACATTCTTCTGTATCTTTGATTCTTAATTTCTTATAATAGTTAAAGCTCATGCACAAATGAAATGAATTAAAACAATAAAATGGAAACAAAATAAGAATATATATATAAATATATATAATTTATTTTGTAATGATTGTTATGTTTTTAGGGTTGGAAAAAAATCAGTGAATTTATGGTTTGTTTGTTTTTCAATACAGTACATTTTTGTCCATGTAGTGAAAGTCAGTCAGGGGTTATTTAAACTCCAAAAGTTTAGCTTCAAAATATCTTCTTTCACAGAAGAAAGGAAGTCATAGGTGTTTGGACTTACAAGAGGGTGAGATAATGATATAAGAATTTCCATTTTTGGGTGCCAACTCTGCCTACAGTTTACAGCACGGTATATATAATTTATAGCTTCACAGTTCTGAACTCAGAGTTGATCATCAGAGTAGATAGCATACTCACTTTTTAGAGTGGTATTTTCTGAGGTTTCAAAGGTCAGACATTCTTCTGACTGTCACTTTCCTCCCATGACCTTTCATTAAAGTGGAGGGCTTGACCTAACACCTGTAATCTTTCCTCATACCTTCTGTTGACAGCTTTAAACCAGCAGACAAACACAAACAAAGGCACTGCAAATCAGTATAAAACCCTCAGAATTCCAGACATCTACGATCAGTGACCACTAGATGAACTGAAATCGACATTGGGTTGAAAGCTTGTTGAAATAACTGTGCGGGTAATGGATTTAATGCTCTTTTTACACAGAGTAACAATACCTTCCTTCATTGATGCTCCCATTATATGTCATCAGATCTGATCGCTAATGGTGGAAGTGTGTGTTTATGGAGGGCTGATGGGATGAAACGGCAGCAATTTGACCATCATAGAAACTCTAAACCGAGCTTCTGGAACACAGAGAATGAAGAGAGGCAAAAGCCCAAAACAAACAAATGAATTTTTATCTCTCTTTTTTTACTCATTTCATAAATTCACTCTGTGCCACTTGATGAAATGCACCACAACAAAATTGTACAGATAAAGACAGGCTGCTATTTACTTTATTTTATTTATTTATTTTAGAGATGGATATGGGGATATGGATGTAGCATCTAGACAGCTCAAGGTTAGAAGTTCACTGTGGGTGGGGAAAACGAGAGAGAGAGAGAGAGAGAGAGAGAGAGAGAGAGAGAGAGAGAGAGAGAGAGAGAGAGAGAGCGAGAGAGAGAGAGAGAGAGAGAGAGAGAGAGAGAGAGAGCGAGAGAGAGAGAGAGATTGGATTGGATTGAATACTTGAATTTTTACTTTTGTTATTTGCTTTAAAGGATTAGTTCTTCCAAAAATGAAACGTCTGTCATTATTCAATGTTTTCAAACCCATATGAGTTCTGTATTATACAGATTGATTTTTTTTCCATGGGCACTGGAACTCTAAAGCAACAACATGAAAGTATCACAAAAGTGTCTTCTGAAGCCATACTGTACGATTCATGCTGTTCTGCTCAGTACCACATCTTGTAGAAGTGGTGACCTGCCTAGAATGCATAAAGGGGGTCAAATTGACCTGGCATGCGTCTGAATAAGCATATCTTCCTATAGGTGAAAAGCAATATGTGAAGTGAGTAGCATGTCTGAATTCAAAGTATTCAAAAGGTATCCGGATGACCTAATACTTCTGCCATAATTCTAAAGTTCACATCCAATGGATACTTTACTATTCATAGACCATGGGAGAGGAGTTGTGAAAGGCAGGGATATGACACAACTCACACTGTAGCTCTTATGACAATACTAACATGGCAGTACATTCAGACTGCATTCATACTACACACATTCATGCTTGATGATATTCATACTATACACATGTATACTTTTGTAGTTTTTCATCCAATGTAGTATATGCAATTTCAGAAGCAGTAGATGAGTTGAAAAGGCTACAGGAAAGGACAGCGAAGGCCGAAAAAAGGAAGCAGTGCAAACTTAGGCTAAATCCATTACCCATACAGTTAACAAAATTATATGAAATGCTCTGTCTCTGTCTGAAAAGATAATATTCCCATTGTCTGTGAGAAATGTGCAGGGAGTGAAGGTTTAATATAGATCTAAATTGGTTTAGAGTTTGTTAAGAAAAAGTACAACTGCATTTACAAAAATAATACATTTAAACTTTTGTAACACATATATACGGAAATTGGACAAATAAACTTGTTACATATATTAAAACATTTGTGTTTCATAAATTATTTTAATTATTTCAATAATAGGACACCTTTTTTTTAAAGAAAACCATTAATTCCAATATAAGTCATTTTGACCCCCTTTATGTATTTGTGTAGCTTTTTTTGGTTCGCATATTCTAGGGTTAACTGAACTGTAGGAAATTGTATGAATAAAAACATAGATAAATAAAAAATACTGATACCTGAAGGACACGACATAAGGATTTTCTTTAGGTAATGAGTATTTGATGATTAATTTAATATTGTGGTAAAAAAGAACTACCGTTCAGAAGTTTGGGGCTGGTAAGTCTCTTATAATACAAGGCTGCATTTATTTGATCAAAAACAATTTGAGCGAGAGAGATGTTTTCACCTTTAGACTCCAAATGTGGGCTATATATCTATTTCAACATACACTCACCATATAATATCTACTTCAGTCCATGATGTTGAGAACTGCACATCTCCATGTACAGCAAAGCAGATCAAGTGCATTAGCAACACAAAAGTCTCCTTGGTGTGACTGGAAGTCATTTTTTTTATAGATTTTTGTACTCCGCTGTTTCTACACAACCCCTGACAGCAAACGTCATAAGAGAAACAGCTATTCTGAACTTAGTGACCCCCCCCACACGCACACACACACACACATACAGACATATGTTGCCTTACCGATCCGAAACGCTTCAGTTTGACACCCTGCAGCTGTGGGTGATTATCATCATTCACCCTTGCTAACGGATTCAACCTCATTCCTCTTTCTGTCTCTTATCCTCTTCTCCCTCATCCTTTGTTCCCTTTAATCAGTGTTTCTGATCAGTATCGACAAAGCATGTTCACCTACCAACAGAGCAATAGAAGCAGCATTGAAGCTAAAGAGAGTCAGCCATGTGTTGGGGCCGAATGGTGAGTCTGGATCTATTCAGCGCTTGCAACAGGGCCATGAATTTTGAGTGTCATGTTAATTAATGCTTGTGGTAACAACTGAAAGCCCTCATTAGCAGGGTGATTTTCTTCACAGCAACATTAGTGTGCAGAATGCATAGGTCCTTAACATAGGGAGCATATCTTAACCAATAAAACTACTACTGCAGGGCTAGAGGCTAATAAGGTACCAATATACAGAATTATATATAGAGAGAAAGAAAATGAAAATTATATTTCAGGTGTCTTTCGCAAGCCACTGAGCTGTAAAGCACACTAGAGATTTGTGTTTTTATTTAAAGGTCATTTAGAATATGCTACTCCACCTAAAGGTCAACACCATCTTATTACCGCAAATAAATAAATAAATCAATGAACAAACATCCATTCTCTTCCCATCACCCTTCGGTAAATCTGCAGTCCCTCAGCAGCCTCCTGTTTTTACAGCAGAAACACAAGTCTAAACGCTCAAAGTATTTTCAAAACAGACTCTGCCCTCATACGGTCAAAATCTCTCTGTCTCTCTCTCTCTCTCTCTAACAGCTTTAAAATGCAGATAAAACCCTGCCTGGATCTGGCATGGTTGTTCCAGTACTATGTTTAGGGCCAGATTAACAAATGGACCATGATGCAACTGAATCATCTCTTGGACAATTTATGCAACACAAAATCTTATGTTTTGCTGCAGAACACGCAATATAAGGTTCACAATCATTTGGTCTCATTCACTTATAGGTTAATCCCATAGGAAAGAAAAATCACAGAGATAGCATTAATATCTCCTAGATAGCAACAAGATTAGATGGAGAGCAAATGGAGATTTGGATATATCTATAAAATATTGGTTATTGGTCAATATTAGAAATTTAATTTATTTGTTAGTATCCGCATATTGGATATTTAATTGTGAAGTTCATTTCACCTATTTTAACATTTACATTATTTTTTTTAACATACTTTGTGTGAACAGTTGACAGCAAAAATGCTTTAAAACTCAAATAATTTAATTAATAACACTGTTAAATGTAATCTTGAGCAAATATCAAAATTAATATCTATGTTCATACTTTAAATTACAATGTTGTGGTGCAATGTTCACGTTTATTATTTATTTATTTAGACAAAATATATTAGGCAATTTTATATGTGCCATTTATGGGTTATCAGTCATAACATCTAAATAATTATCATCCTGATAATATCAGCTATAGTTTTAGTATCAGTGCATCTCTAGGAAGGAGAAACATCAAAGACAAAGTTGATACTTACATAAAACAACTGGAAGTCTCCTAAACTAAGAAAGAGCACACTGTCTTTCCTTTTGCACTCTTTTTCTTTATTTCCAACTCTAGCTGTCTTGCCAAGACAAAACGCAGAGCTATGAAATTCAACAGTAGAGCAGCTAAATTAAATGTTACTGGTGTAAACAATACAGAGGAGGAAAATACTTCAGACAGATGACAAGGCACAGAAGAACAGTTAACCATTCACACACAATACTGTATATGCTTGATATTTCTGATTAACTAGTTCTCCTAGCTCACATGCTGAGTATCACGCACATGTACGTAGGGCAGTGGGTCTGTGTTTTACATGGTCACATGATGTCTCAGTCTCACCAGAGAAGCTGAACTGCAGTGCTGCGTTTCACTCTGGCAGAGTGAGGTGGAGACCCCGTTAACATGCACTTCAGTGTGAACGAATGAATAAAAGAAGCACCAGGTGTGTAAAACGCACCACTGCATTGGTCAAGAGTACAGATAGGAGGCCTTAAAATCAACAGGTGTGTTGTGATGTGATACAAACCTGACCCTCTTGGCACAATCAACTGTGAAAAACTGCTGGGACGTAAAAATGATCCCTTATACCTGGTTTGAACTAAATGGGAAACTCTCCCGTGCAGTGAGAACACATGACGTCAGCGGGGTTGGAAATGTCTTTGTGGTTTACATTGTTCGGCACATGTACCTGAGAACATTAGTCACAGTGACACACACTTCTAGCATGTGGTTTATTGATGAGAAGAGTCTCTCTCGCTCTCAACTCGGGTCAAGTCTCAGATGCGGGTGGAGAATGGATCTCCGGTGCGAATGTAGTAATGAGATCTGCGCTACTCTGAAATCCATGTAAAACTAGCCAACACATTAAGACAACAATAAGGATGATATATAAGTTTATAGTTCAACATAATGCCCACAATGACCTGTCAAGAGGTTCGGCCATCCACATATACAACGATTACTCTCAAAGGAAAGTGTAAATAAGTAAGTATGTGTCTAACTCCTTGTAATTCTACCTCAGAATAAGACAGTCACCTGAACACTGACACAACTGTATTCATCAAGGACCAAACCATTTGGGAATGTAACATTCACGAGTTACTGTTCACAATAAATGAAGTCCCTAATCTTGTTGTTTTGAGGTCACTGGGCTCAAGGGCAGGTTCTTCAGCCAATGATCAGCCATCTAAACAGGAAGTCAAAGACCGTTATGACTTCAGCTCTGCTTTCAAAGCCACAGTGACACAACAGCTACATAGCTGTAGCAGCCGATATATAGCCGATTACTCAAGCTTTACACCATATAATCACTCAAACTAATTGCCTAAATTAATCCTACACATACTCTTATAACCATTGTGTCAAACTTCTACACATATCAGTCATGAACACACATATAAATGGCCTGTGATTTATGAGGGGCAGGGTTGAAATGAATGGGGCTATACAGCTCTGCAGCTGCTGCCTGTTGTTAATATGTTGGAGAAACGCTGAAGGATGTTCCTCTGCTTGCTTCACACAAGCTTAAATATTAATTGGTGCATAATAGGGATAATTAAAGTCTAGCCCGGGGCAGTGAGTTAAAGCCAAACCTACCGCTGCTTCGGGCTGGCAAGACTGCAGTCAGCAACCATGGTCATTAGGGTTAGATGCTAATAGCAGTTAACTCAGAAAAGAAGGAAAATCCACAAGCTGCAGGGAAATGGCTTTTC
The DNA here is from genome assembly GCA_039654625.1 of Rhinogobio ventralis. Lineage (NCBI taxonomy): Eukaryota > Metazoa > Chordata > Actinopteri > Cypriniformes > Gobionidae > Rhinogobio > Rhinogobio ventralis. The sequence goes on from CM077211.1 coordinate 21,390,264, forward strand.
CTTTGATGAGGTGTAATGTTATATTGTAAACAGTTGTGTTCACTTAAGTTGCTAGTTGGTTTATAAGACCTTGTACATAGGCCTACTTAAAGGGATAGTTCACCCAAAAATGAAATTCTGCCATCATTTACTAACCCTCATGTTGTCCCAAACCTGTATGACTTACTTAATTCTGCAGAACATAAAATAAGATATTATGAAGAACTGATTTTGTAAGTCAGTGTGGTCCAAAACAATTTTTATTTTCTTCAGGGATACAACAGCTCTTAAAGGGATAACTTTGTACCTTATCTACCCCTAAAAGTGGCATATTAGTACCTTACAGTAGTTATATGTACCTTTAAGGTACTACTATGAAACTTTTAGGGGTAAAAAAAACAATATTGTAACTTTAAGGGTAAGCTCCTGTACCCCTATAGGTACAACTATCTGTTTATAGGTGAACTATCCCTTTAAAACTTACCCTCTGAGATGTATTAGGGGTGTGGCTTGATGTGCGTTCAGGGTTAAAAAGTGTAAAAATATACAGAGAGAAAGTCATTCCGAGACAATATGACTCACCCCAGCGTTGTCATGGTTACAATGGTGTACCAGAAGGAGGCCGGGATGCTGGTGAACTTGCTGGACGAGGAGCCTTTCTCAGCGTAGAACATGACTGTGGCAAAGATGATGATGGCCATGGTGAGGGAGAAGAGGAGGAAGCCAAGCTCGGACGCGCAGCTCTTCAGCGTGTAGCCAAGGATTCGGAGACCCTGGGAGTGGCGGGAGAATTTAAAGATCCGGAAGACGCGGAACACCCGTAGCGTGACGAAGGCTCCGCTCACGTCCTCGTTGTTGGTCATGACAAGCCCAATGTAATACGGTAAGATGGCCACTACATCGATAATGCTCATCACGCTTCTCATGAAGCGGTACCTGCTGGGTGCCGCAAACAGTCGCATCAGATACTCCACCGTGAAGATCATTACGCAAGCCGTGTCCATGCAGAAAAACGCCTCTGTGTAGCGCTCCCCACAAGGGACGTCTCTCGAATTCGGTGTGGAACCACAAGGAACCGTCTCAACCACGTTGGTGATGACGGATATGGCGATGAAGAATCCGGTTACATAGTAGAAAACCAGCGCCATGGTGCTAGTGTGTGGGTTCTCAAAAGCCCTCCACATGGTCTCGCGGAAAGTCATGTTGGGGAGTTTATTGTCTTTGTTGTCCTCAAGGTCATCCATGAGACGCTCAATGTTCTCCCTCTTGCGGTCCTTGTACTCTTCATAACAGCAGTCGCTGATGATCTCAGGAATGATTCCAAAGAACGCCAGCTCCTCATCGTAGGCAGAGATGCACTCGTAGCGTGGGTAGTGCAGCTTCCCTGTGCGGTAGAAGTTAAGAATACTTCTGAATGCATTCGGATCTCTGTCAAAGAAATACTCCCTAGTCTCCTCATTGAAGAAGAACTCTTTTTCGGAGCTCCCTAGGAGCGTATCAGGGTAACGGTCTAGCGTGTTCCGCCAGGTCTGGAAGCGTCGGCCGCTGACATTGAGGATAATAAGCTCATCCTGTCGCTTGTTCTTATTGGTCGGTGCAACAGGCATGGGCAGGTTGGCCACAGGCATCCATCCTATGGCCGCCGCCCGAGCAAAGGGGAGCCAGGCTGCCACTCCAGCAGCCATGGGGACTCCAGCTGGGGTCGAGGGGACCAGATCAAACACCTTCACAACCAGCTTGACATTAGATTAGACCCCATCTACATAGAGAGAGACAGAGAGATGAGAAGATAGAAGAGAGTGAGAGATTGGCAAATGTGGGAGGACAGGAAGAGGAGAGTTCCAGTGGGAAAGTGAGACAGATGTGAAATGGGAGTGAAAAGATGGCAAGAGCGAACAGGATGCCAGCAGAATTGAGAGGCAGAGGTAAAAGGGAAGCAAACACGTAGAGTACAGTAAAAAGAAGTGCGTAAAAAAGGGAAAGGAGAGATAGGGAAACAGTTGCAATGGAAAAGAAGGGAAAAAAGACAAATAGGCAAAAACATTAGACCGTATTAGACCTCAAATCTTAAGGCTAGTTAGAATCACAATTTCTCCACCAAAACAAGGAAACAAAATAGTTGACCATTTTTTTTTAACCAGGCAACATTTATAGGCCATACTTTGCACAAATATATTCTTGCTATAGCAATGCACTTATTATAGTGTAAGAAAATTACTAACATGTTTTACCAGATTGCTTTTACAGTGACAGCAAATATACATTATACAGCACATACATCAAGACAACTCGTAAAGAAAACTGATTGCAAAACTATTCATTCTCAGCTCATGTAAGATAGACTCGAAAGAGTAAGGCACAATTTGTGCTCGAGACACAGAACCCTTCAGCAACTGCAGTCTGAAACAGATGCGAACCTGTTGAGCTTCATGCAAAACAATACAACGCCACGAAATATCGGTCGCTAAACACTGACAGTGCTGTAGTTCTTACTTTACGAGATTTGCACTTAAACTGCGGTTACCCACAGCTGCGCCCAAATGAAAATTGTTGAATATGATTGAGACTGATGAATCACATTGATAATAATAATAATAATAATAATAATAAATACTGGTCAAAAACACAGTAAACTCGTTTTCAACAGTTGAGTTTTTTGTTACTTACCCATGAAAAATCTTTTAACTTTTCTTTCATTCAGCTACATTTATGATATTTCCTCCTGACATCACTTAGAAAGTGTTCGCCGAAAAATCCGCACATTAATGAGGAAAAACACAAAACAAGAAACAAACTGAAAGAATAAAATAATAAATGAATAACCAGCGTGTTTGGAGTCGTAAGAATACTAGTTTAGTTTGTATTTGCTTCCCTCTGTCACATCCTGCGCTGTTTTATTATCCATTTGCTCGGACAGACAGAAATGCCGCACCAACCGCTCGCGCGCACGAAGTGACTCCCGCAGGATGCTCGGCTGATGGATAGAGGTGGTAGTCTTTTCCCAACCTCTCTCTCTCGTTCTCTTTCTCTCTCTCCTTTACATACACCAGCACACTCCCTTTCTCCCTCCCCGAGGTCTCTCCGCTGCCAGGTCTCGCGTTCTCTAGTTTGGCTCCGCGCGCGCGTTCGGTGTTCGTGGAGCAGAGAGAGCGCGAGACGCACAGAGGCAGTATATGCTCGCTTTCGCGCCAGTCACACAGTTTGACAGCGCGGTGATTCCACCTTACTTTATAGTGGGCTTATCCTGCTTGTCGCAGCTTTTTTACCTGAACCGATATAGAAATGGGGACAAGGTAATTGATTTGCAAAGTCATTCGCGAGCGCAGTAGACATACACATTTAAAGATGACATTCAAAACGTCCTGCACGACATCTCAGTCTCACATTGATTCCTAATGCTAAATTTAAGTAAGGCTTAAACCTAAAAGTAGCCTGTATCAGAAGTTAAACTATAGCACTCCAGGATTTAAAAAGTGTTTTGTTTTTTCATAGATCATATAATGTTTGTCTGTTTTAATATTTTGTGTGATGCAAGACACTGATGCAACAAATTCCTAAAATTCTGTGTGTGTGTTTGTGTGTACAGGTTTGGCTATACTAGGGCTAAATATCCTGACTTATATAGTGAAATATTATGACAACCGACTAGTGAGGACATTTTACTGGCCCTCACCAGTTAAAAAGGCTTTTAAATTGGACAAAACATGTTTTTATTTAAATCTAGTGATTTGCAAATGTTTATGTGTTGGGTAAGTTTTGGGGTAGGGGTTGGGTTAGGCCATAGAAAATATCATTAACCTGATATAAAATCAATTGAAGTCCATGCGATTTCCTCACTAATATATAGTTAAACAAACGTGTGTGTAGGTTTGACTATTTGAGGGCAAATAGTCCTCTTAAAGGGATAGTTCACAAATGAAAAATTCTGTCATTAATTACTCATCCTCATGTCATTCCAAATCCGTAAGACCTTCGTTCATCTTCGGAACACAAATTAAGATATTTTTGTTGAAATCTGAGAGCTCTCAAGCCCCTCCATAGACAGCTATTTAATTAACACTTTCAAGCTCCAGAAATGTATTAAAAACATTGTTAAAATAGTCCATATGACTTCAGTGGTTCAACTTTAATTTTATGAAGTGGCGAGAATATTTTTGTGCGCAAAAACAAACAAAAATAACAACTTTATTCAACAATTTCGGTCTAGACTGTGCCAGTCTTCTATGCAGTTTCTGTTGTAAATAGTGCAGCGCTCTCAAGATCTACGGCAGCCGATACTGTTCACGTGAGCACCACGACGCATGCGCGGGAGCTGCAACGTAAACAGCGTATGCCTATCACTTAAACTTTAATGAAACCCAATGTAAAAAAGGGCTTGTAAAGACATTTAAAGTTTTTGAAAGGCTCGTAAAATGGCTAAATGTTATACCTATTACTTTAAATGTAATGACAATGTTTATGTTTGATATGGTAGTCTCACAGCCAGACCTTTGACTAGACTACAAAAGGTCAGGGTGATAGCTTATCAAGAACCGTCCACTTAGACAGAAAGAGATGTTTGGTTGATATGTAAAGCCATCAATCAGAGTTTGCTTTGCATATAGCCTGCCTTTTAGGGCAGGGCTACAGTACGTGAACTATATTGTAATGCAATAATCGACTAGCATGAGAAAAAAGTTAGTTAAATAATGATGATGTTCTCCTCAAACAGAAAACATATAGAAATATGATGTAGTACAGTGCATAATAATAAGTACATAATTCAAAGCAGTTCAATAGTTTAATTGCAATTCAGTGCCTCGTACAAAACTCTTGATTATCTTTTGAAGATTTGATGTCACTAACTTGAAAAACTTTGGCAAATCCAGTTATTATTTTACTTGTAACCTGAAAGAGAAGAAAATAATGCTTTGGGCATTCATGCATGCATAATTATCCTGCTGTCATTTAATAGCAATTAATTTGTGTTTTTGGATCAAAATCTTAACCAGTCCAGCAAATTAATGAGCAAACACGAAGCCATATGCACTGCTGTTCTCTAGTCCCAAAATCAGGCCAGTTGAATTTAATTTCTGTTCTCTTCATATTGTGTATGTGTGAATTATTTATATCCCTCTTTTTTTTCTCCTGTAACGTCCTTCAAACGTGTCTCAGTGGATGAATCCTCAGCAGTTATCGGCTTTGGAAATCCTTGATGGATTTAGTGTGCTGGCGTGCCTTGTGATGGAAGTGTGTTGTTGACTGTGGAGTTGGTTCTGATATGTGTAACCACAGATTCGCTGCTTCAGTAAGCAATATAAAGCCTAATTAACTCTGCTGGGACTCTCAGCTCTCAAAGTGGGCCTGAAGGTTCTGAAGAATACCAGTAAACTCAGATCAGTGGCGACAGTGTGAAAATGCACCCTAACAGCATACTTTTACAGTTGAGTAAACAACTGTGCTTTTTTTAAAAGCACTTACCTATACCTTTAACACAACTCAACTCCACTAAATTCCATTCCGCATGTAGTAATTCAACTCAATGCAGAATTACATGAGAAGGCCCATAGTCTAGAGTATCTCTTTTCGGACAGACACAAAGAGTTTAGCTTGAAGACTCCCTAAAATATCCTGTCAAAGAGAATAGACTGATCAATAGCATCCAACAATGTGCTTAAATTTACAAGCTCAGGCACAGAAACACGTCCACTGTCTGTGGTTAGAAGGAAACAATTAATCAATTTAACTACAGCCATTTCAGTGATGTGATGGGGAGCAAAACCAGACTGCAGTAATTACAGGCTGCGTAAATGACCGCAGTAATATAATTTAACGTTTTAATGTAAACAGTAAATGCAAGGTTAGGTGATGGGTGCTGTTTGGGTGTGACTTATGTTTTTGCTTCTTGTAAAGATGTATGGTCAGACAGGCTCTCTCCAGCAGGAGGTTTTAAAATTAAACGGCATTAAACGGAAGTTGCTATTGTCTTTTCTTCCTTATTGGGACGTATATCCATGTAAAACGGCTTCTTGAACAAGAAAAGAATGTAGGACGTGACTTGATTTTGTTAATTTGGAATTGATTTATTGATTGGATTATTGGATGGTTGTGTTTTGCTATTGCTGTGATCTCATGTGAGTGACAGGTTGTCCCGCCCACACACCAGTAAACGTCATCAGAGAAGGGCATCATTGCAAGAGGGACTGGAAGTCATTTTGATTAAAGATTACGAGAGCACATGAATTAAAAAAAATTATGTGCATGGATAAATCATTTATAATAAATACTGCAATATTCCATAAAAATAAGGATTGCCAATTTTGATTTCATTGTGACTTTAAGGAAGGAAGACACCAGGGGCCTATTGTGGACAGATTGGCTGCTTTTAGTGCTCTGGTGAGAGTAACAGATCAGAGCAATGGAGTGCAGTTCAGTTATGATTTATGCTGATGTGAATTTATCTCAGAGTCAGAAATTAATAAATTCAGATTTTTACATCACAGTGGCTGAAGTGAGAAACTAATAGTACCCTCAAAAGTGCACAGTGCATCAGGTTTTAAATATTTTGTCAGGAACAAATATCTCTACAAAGATAAAATAAAAGTGAAATATGAAAGCAGCTACAATGTGGCCAGCCAGATGGCGTAATGAAGCTGGTAAATAATGTTTTAACTGAAATGTAACAAATAATTAAGGTTTAGGTATAGGGTTAAAGGATAAAAATATCATTACCTGAGTAAAGAACACTAGAAGTCAACTGAAAGTACTGGTAGAAAAACAAATGTGTGTTCTTTAAGCAATGAGTGGAACAGATATCCATCAAAATGGCTATATCTGTTCTGAAATGCCATGCCTTTTACAGTATATGCCAACTTTCAAGCACTAGACCCTAAAATTTTATTTGGAAATTTCCATAAAGGTCGCTCAATTCAGTTGAATAAAAACATTTCAGCTTTATAACTTATTTCCCTCTCACAGATCTACGGCACTGTTTCTAAAGTTTTTTTTTTTTTTTTTTTACTAATGTACCCCCATAGCCCCATCTGTAAGGCTCAAGTAGGCCTTCATCGACAGCAAACCAGAAATATGTTCCTCCTAACTGACTGTGATGGCAAAGCTGAATTTTCAGCATCATTACTCCATTCTTTAGTATCACATGACCCTTCAGAAATCATTCTAACATGATGATGTGGTGGGGGTGGGTTACTAAAGTTAAATCCTTTCATTTACTTTTTTTAAATTAAAGGATTAAAAGGGATTTAAGGGAATAAATACGAATGGTAAAAGAAGTTCAAGGTCTAATTATAGCCTATTTAGTTGTGAATTAATCCATTTAAACCCTTATAATATACACAAATAATGTTTTTTTTTTTTTTTTAAATGCACACATTCACTCTTGTTTGTGTGTCTAATATGTCAAAAATGTAAAAAAAAAAGAAAAAAAAAAGGCTTGTCTTGTAACATTCAGTTATGAATGACATCATTTAAATTATTGCATATTTTCAATTTAAAATGACGAAATGATATTAAAAAAATGTGTAGTTTGCATCACTGTATGCTACGGTGGGTCGTTAAACATATCTATTTTAAAACAGTTATTTGTCAAATATTAAATTTTTAGCTACTTATATCTTACCACATATGCACTCTTTCACTGTAAAAAACTAGTGTTGTGCTGGAATTCACACTCATTTTCAGTGAACATTAAGCCCCACCATCTTTGATCTGATTGGCCATCATTTTGACATTGATGAGCGCCAGTTGCCTGTCTGTCTGTCATCCTAAAAACAAGCGGTGCGTAATGGAGAGCAGCATTAATAAATATCAAATATTAGGTGGACAATTTGGCCATTTCCAATTATCGGGGGGGGGCTTGTCCCCCTCAATGAATATGGTGGTTAGTGCCTACGGCCCTGCATAATTATATATATTGTCTTTAATGTCACTTTTGATAAATTTTTGTTTTGACCAACTTCTTATTGGTATAACATGACATTTCTGTTTATTTATCAGTCCATGCATACAAACATACATGCTTGTATGGACACCATTGGTGGCGATAAATGATTTCCAATGCGTATACATTTTCATATTAGCTTTGACATTGGTGTGTCACATTGTGTCTTTTTTATGCAAGCTGTGTTTCCACATTGCGCAAGTCAGAAATCCTCTGTGTGACCTCCAGGCTGTAATCCGTGTTTCTCAGCAGAGATCTGGGAACATAAACCTTTGATCATATGCAGTTGTATTAATAGGTTTGTATGTGCTGTGTGTCTTTCTGATGAGTGAAGTACAATGATGTTCCCCGCTGAATAAATAAGCTGTAGGAAGACTATAGGAGCCACAGCTTTGTGAGTCTGTTAAAGGTTACTGTATTCAAGGTCCAAAGGCACTGCGAGAGTGTGAATATTAGTGTGCAATCGAGGGTGTGTGTGTGTTGATGTACGTCAGCGCAAAAGTGCTTTAATGGCACCCAGGTGCACGTAGTACGCTGCACCCTCTCTTTCTAGACCACACACGTGCATGTATACACACATACGGTGCGTTAACCTCTTGAACAGCATAACAGTATTCTGAGGAAGCTTTGCTGGTTGTCTTACTCTATAAGGGGAGAGAACAGAGGCAGAACTGGCCCTCTGTAAACACACATATCACTCTTGTCATGCGAAATGGAAAATTTTGTACTGTCACACTGGCAATAAGCTGACCCGACATTACCTCGACTTCATGAGCCTCAAAGCTCCATAAACTGCAGCACTGCCGGCACCACACAGACTTCCTCTCCTAAAACATTAGACATACAAGTAAACTACTCACAAAAACCGCTGCTGACCATGTAAGATGAATTCAGTACAGGACCCAAAGTGAAACTTCAGTGCAATTCAACAAAACCCCACATGGCATAAATCACAAACTTATGTGTATCCATGACAACAAACCAGAGGGGGGGGGATTCACTAATGTTTATTTGCTCGCACTGTCTGTGTTGTTTTAGCACCCGATTCACTCAAGGAATTATGCAAATAAAGTAATGGCACAAACAGACCCAAAATATAAGTGCTGAACGCAATTTAGATGCTGCAATTCACAAACATTTTTTTTTTAAATAAATTAAATAAAAATGTAATATTCTAATTTACATCAAAATTAGATGTGTTTTCACCAAAAAGAATTACAGTGACTTGTATCCTCAATTTTAGTGCATTTAGAACATAGTTAATTTGGATGGTGGGTGCTTAGTGAATAAGACAAAAATATCTAAACAACCTTAAAACAAAATACATGTACAGAAGAAACAAAAAAACAACATTAAAACTTGTTTTCAAAGAATACATCTTTTATATTATGTTTGTCTTAAAAGAATCAGACGCAATCTCACAGCAATTTGTGCGTATTTTACGAGGTGGCTAATTCGTACAAATTTGTACAACCTCACTTGTATGTTTTCATACGATTTGTCTAGACCCTAGTGATGGGTAGGATTAGGGGCGGAGTTAGGGGTGGTCCTTCCTGATGACGCTTTTTGAAAAATCATGCGAATTCATAAGAATTAGCCACCTTGTGAAAATACGTATATGAATTGCAGTGAGATCGGGTTGTGGACAGAGCGAAGCCAGAGCTTTTCCTATCCCTATTTTTCCTTGTTCTAAAAAAAAATTATCCGTAAACACGTTGTCTCTAGAAATAGCTGCGTACACACGAAACCACTTAAACCGACTCAAAACAATGTAGTATACATGCGGCGCTGTAATTCTGCCACAGAGATACACTAAAAACGGAGAAGACGACTTGGAGCATGCGCATGTGGGGTGCTTCTCAAACGGAAGGCTGCATCCTACCGAGATTGCGTCCTTCCTAGTCCAGTCCTTTTGAGGCTTGTAGTGTCCTCCTCAGCAATTAAATGCTAGAATGAAATGGTCTAGTAAGTGTGCATGGACACGTCACACACGTTCCCGCCCCCACAGTCAAAAAGCGAAAATAATATGATACTATAATCTTTATATTAACTGGCTTCCTATGAATGCAATACAGTGAATGACAGCCGTCTGCTGTCTCCCAGTGGCTTACATTGTCAGTTTAGTGTTAGTGATTAATGTACAGCAAAACAAAAGATAACATCTTTGCGTTCATGTCTGAAAACATAATTTTTGTCTTACATTTCATAATAAACTCAGACAAGCTCAGTACCAACTCATTTTCCGTCAGTTTATTTTCATGAATTGTAATGTGCTTAAAGTATTGTGGGTGATTTAAGGCCGCGAAGGATACATCTGATGCGTCGTACAAAACAGGCCAAATGAAGGACACGAAACAAAGGCTGCCTTCCAAGGATCCTTCAAATTGAGATGGCCTTCAGCGACATTTGATGACGTGGCAGCCGAGATTTGCAGCCTTCGTAGGATGCAGTCTTCCGTTTGAGAAACACCCGTGGTGTCTGACTAGGGTCGAGACGTGGGGTGATGACATCATCGTTTCACAAAATATACGTATTTAAAAAATAACGGTTTCAGGCTCCCAAAAGCCGGATCCGTCTGGACCAAATGCCGATATGATACAAAGTTTTTACGTATACAGCTAAACATGTCTCCTTGTGTACAGGGCCTAAATTTTGTTGGATTTATATTTGAAACAAGAAAACATTGATTTATCAATGGGGTATTAAGCATAAACTTGCAAGATATAAGATATGAGCAAGACTGCAAGATATATTTTATGAAAACAAGTCAATTGATCTGGTTTGAAGGATGATTCAGTATTTTTACTGCTGACTTTTGCTGTTCACACATGTGGAGAAAGTTGATTCCACCATAGTTGTTTGAGGACAGCAGTGCTTAGTCTTTTTGTAGGGGCTATTTGGGGTGAAAGCGTGATGAGGCCCACCAAGATAGTTGTGAAAGTGGGTGGGTCATGTTTAGGTGTCGGTGTAGAGCAGTGTGAGAAGGGCTCTTTGTATTGAAAGTATCACTGCTTGCATGGTGCAGAGGAGCTGCATGCTGCGTCATTATGATGTAGCTTCACACACTCTTGTTGAGCTTTACAGGGAATATTCAAATGAAGCTTGCACACAGCTTTGTCATTGATCATAAACCAGCCTCTATCGGCAGAGCCAGAGAACCATAATTGAGTATTAAACATTCACTGACACAAGGAGCGCACGTAAAACATGTTGCAACAAGCAGGTGCTTCTATTGACCCTGGAGAGCATTTAGAGCATGTTTAAATGCCCATTAATTCATATGTCATCACTGACCTGCTGCTGTTAATGATCATGACTCACTCATGATAATTTATTTATGGCATCTAACAAAAACAATAAAACAACTCTACCGATCCCTAGCTGGGATACTAATACACATTTATCAGCACACATCAGGCAGAAAGAAGAACTTTATAAAACATGTTCATTCACAAAGCCCTGTTTGGGATAGAAATGTTGGCCCATATTGATAGGATAGCATCTTGCAGTTGATGGAGATTTGTGGGATGCACATCCAGGGCACGAAGCTCCCGTTCCACCACATCCCAAAGATGCTCTATTGGGTTGAGATCTGGTGACTGTGGGGGCCATTTTAGTACAATGAACTCATTGTCATGTTCAAGAAACCAATTTGAAATGATTCGAGCTTTGTGACATGGTGCATTATCCTGCTGGAAGTAGCCATCAGAGGATGGGTACATGGTAGTCATAAAGGGATGGACATGGTCAGAAACAATACTCAGGTAGGGCGTGGCATTTAAACGATGCCCAATTGGCACTAAGGGGCCTAAAGTGTGCCAAGAAAACATCCCCCACACCATTATACCACCACCACCAGCCTGCACAGTGGTAACAAGGCATGATGGATCCATGTTCTCATTCTGTTTATGCCAAATTCTGACTCTACCATCTGAATGTCTCAACAGAAATCGAGACTCATCAGACCAGGCAACATTTTTCCAGTCTTCAACTGTCCAATTTTGGTGAGCTCGTGCAAATTGTAGCCTCTTTTTCCTATTTTTATTGGAGATGAGTGGTACCCGGTGAGGTCTTCTGCTGTTGTAGCCCATCCGCCTCAAGGTTGTGCGTGTTGTGGCTTCACAAATGCTTTGCTGCATACCTCGGTTATAACGAGTGGTTATTTCAGTCAAAGTTGCTCTTCTATCAGCTTGAATCAGTCAGCCCATTCTCCTCTGACCTCTAGCATCAACAAGGCATTTTTGCCCACAGGACTGCCGCATACTGGATGTTTTTCCCTTTTCACACCATTCTTTGTAAACTCTAGAAATGGTTGTGCGTGAAAATCCCAGTAACTGAGCAGATTGTGAAATACTCAGACCGGCCCGTCTGGCACCAACAACCATGCCACGCTCTAAATTGCTTAAAATCACCTTTCTTTCCCATTCTGACATTCAGTTTGGAGTTCAGGAGATTGTCTTGACCAGGACCACACCCCTAAATGCATTGAAGCAACTGCCATGTGATTGGTTGATTAGATAATTGCATTAATGAGAAATTGAACAGGTGTTCCTAATAATCCTTTAGGTGAGTGTATTTGGACTGTTTTGCATGAACTACTTGTTTCAGGTCTTGAAGCAACCATTCAGTTGGGTTAAGACTAGATCTTCTGCTTAATTTGGTTGTTTATTGACCAAAGCCCAGCAGTGTTTCCTCTAAGGAGGCAAGGGAGGCAGTAAATTTGATGAGAAAATCGGCGATCGCAGTCCTGGGGTTCGCAAATGGATCTATCAGCGGGGTTAGCCTTATCTCTGCCCGATTGAGGCACCTCTGATGCAGCTCTCCAGTTCTGAGGATCTGGAGAGTGTTAGTATCAGAGAAAATGAGGATTCTCCACCTCAGTCACAAGCATATGAAGAGCTGGTTGAGGTTGTGACGCAGGCTGTAGAACATTTAAATATTGACTGGCCTGCAGATAAGCAGGACGTTCGTTCTAAAAGCAAACTAGATGACCGCTTCCTGCCAACACGGTCACAACCTCAACGCCGGGGGCCTGCCGTTTTTCCTGATCTTCACACCGAGGTGTCAAGATCATGGGAGAAACCGGTTTCATTTAGAGTTCATAGTTCCCAGACCACCAACTATTCCTCTATAATGAACTATAAAGAGCATGGTTATGGGGATGCATATCATGTTGCTGCTGCAGGCCTACCAGGCTGAGTTGCTTAGTGATATGGATGAGGGCGGGGGTATTGGGCCCGGCGTTGTCTGCGAGTTGCATCGGGCCACAGATTTGTGTCTTAGGGCCACCAAGGAGACGGCCAAATGTATCGGCTGCTCTATGGCAGCCTTGGTGGCTACTGAGAGGCATCTTTGGCTAAATCTGAGCTCTATAAAAGAAAAGGATAAAAATGTTCTCATGGATGCACCCCTGTCTCCATCGGTTAACTCGGTTGTCGATAGGTTCCAGGAGGCATCGAAACAGGCGGTCGCATTCCAGAAGTTTTTCCACCACCGCTCACATATCGCCGGGAGAGCCACAGAGAGCAGCCCCAAACATCTAAAGCCAGCTCTTCTTACCATGCCACTCAAAAGCAGAGTGTAGCTTCCCGTGCTCCCCCTCAAAAAGATTGGGGACGGGGAAGCACAATCTGCCGCAGCCTTCGAGGGGTAAGACGGATCTGCGGACCGTCATTATCTCCAAGAAGTCTGCGGGGAAAAAGTCCTGACGCCCGAGGAGTCAGGCCGATAAGGGCAGTCCTCCCCGAAGTGAAGCGGTGTACACCTCAGTATACGGTGCCCGCCTCCCTTCGGTGCCCTCAGGGGGCCGTTCTGCTAACCCTGCCACCTCTGGTGTTACAGGGCGCAGTGGTCTCCGGCGAGCAAATATATCTCAGGGTCCACCTGGAAACGTAGTGGTCCTGGGATGCCCGTCCCCTCCAAGGAGGAACCTAGAGCAGTCAGTTCGGTTGTTCCCTGCCGGTTCGCCGTTACAGGGCGCTGGACTGACAGCACAACAAAAACCAGAAGCCATTCTCGAGAGGATGGTACCTCTAGAATTTTTTTTGGTAGCGTGGAAGCTACTGCCAAATGTTTCTCGTTGGGTCTTGCATACGATAGAAAAAGGGTATCAAATACAGTTCGGGTCTCACCTGCCCAGGTTTATGGGGGTCCTACCCACCGTGGTGAGCCCCGAGCAGGTTCTGGTAATGGAACAAGAAGTGAAAGCTCTGTTAGAGAAAGGGGCCATAGAATGTGTACCTCACTCAGACAGGGAAACCGGGGTTTACAGCCGGTACTTCATAGTTCCATTTTAGATCTTTGGGTGTTGAACGAGGTGTTCAAAATGTTAACCTTGAGACATATCGTGCCACAGATCAGGTCTGAGGACTGGTTTGTCACGATAGATCTTAAGGACGCATACTTCCACATTTCCATCCTTCCATATCACAGGAAGTTCCTAAGGTTTGCTTTCGGAGGAAAAGCATACCAATACAGAGTTCTTCCATTTGGTCTAGCACGATCACCCCGCACTTTCACGAAATTAGTAGATGCAGCCCTGGCGCCTACATTGACGATTGGTTGATTCTAGCTGAACGCCAAAAAGAGTGTACTTTCTCCACTACAGAGGATCACTTTTCTAGGCGTGGTGTGGGATTCAATGTCGATGCAGGCGTGCCTGTCACCGGCACGTAGAGTCCATACTGTCAGCAGAAAAGAGAGTAAAGTTAGGCCAGTCACTCACTGTAAAACAGTTTCAAAGAATATTGGGTCTGATGGCAGCAGCATCCAACGTGATACCTTTTGGACTGTTGTACATGAGACCCCTACAGTGGTGAATCAGAACCAAAGGGTTTTCCCCGAGGGGCAACCCCTTTCGCATGATCAGGGTCACACGGCGATGCTTACATGCCCTGGTTATGTGGAAGAAACCTTGGTTCCTATCCCAGGGTCCCGTGTTGGGAGCTTCGGGTTGTCGCAAGATGCTAACGGCAGATGCCTCTCTCACGGGCTGGGGAGCGATCCTAGAGGGTTGCTCGACTCAAGGTCTGTGGAGGGACCATCATCTCTCATGGCACATCAATCGCCTGGAGATGTTGGCAGATTTTCTTGCTCTCAAGAATTTTCTCACAGACCTCAGGGGCCATCATGTGCTCGTCCACACAGACAACACATCGGTGGTCGCCTACATAAATCACCAGGGGGGTCTGCATTCGCGTCCGCTCTGCAAACTGGCACACCAGATCCTCCTGTGGTCCCAGGGGAAGTTCCTTTTGCTCAAAGCATATCCCTGGGGCCCAGAATATAGGAGCAGACATCCTGTCGAGGCAGGGGCTGAGGCCTGGGGAATGGAGGGTATGGATGGTGGAGGGTGTTTGGCCAGGCTCAAGTGGATCTGTTTGCGTCTCGAGAGACGTCTCACTGTCCACTCTGGTTTTCCCTCACGCATCCAGCTCCCCTGGGGTTGGATGCTATGGTACAGGCATGGCCGAGGCTACGTCTGTACGCCTTTCCCCCGATCGATCTGCTCCGCTCCCGGAAGTTCTGGAGATAGTTCGCAGGGACCAAGTGCGCCTTATTTTGGTAGCTCCGCGGTGGCCGGGCCGAGTATGGTTTTCCAATGTAGTGTCTCTCCTCGACGGGCCTCCACTTCAGTTACCGGTCAGGAGGGACCTTCTGTCCCAAGCAGGGGGCTCGATATTTCACCCCCGTCTAGAACTATGGAACCTGTGGACTTGGCCTCTGAGGGGGCCCAGCTCATAAGGTCAGGTCTCTCAACTGAGGTTGTGGAGACCATTCTACACTCCAGAGCTCCATCCACGAGGAAGCTTTTTGCCCTGAAGTGGACAGTCTTCATTTCTTGGTGTAGTGACCGTCAGCGGGACCCAGTTAACTGCCCGGTTGGTACAGTGCTGGAGTTCCTGCAGGAACGGTTCACTGCAGGTTTATCCCCCTCCACCTTAAATGTGTATGTGGCGGCCATTGGTGCTTACCACACTCCTCTGGGGGGATTATCTGTGGGTAAAGATCCGCTGGTGTCTCGTTTCCTCCGTGGTACTTTGAGGCTGAGGCCTGTAGTTCGCACTAGGGTGCCGACGTGGGATCTGGCCACGGTCCTCCAGGGCCTGTCCCAGGCTCCCTTCGAGCCTTTGGAGGAGATTCCTGCCAAGTTTTTAACTTTGAAGGCTTTGTTCCTCCTCGCTATATCATCTCTTTAAAGGATAGGAGATCTTCAAGCTCTGTCTGTTGCACCCTCGTGCTTGGAATTTGCACCTGGTATGGTCAAGGCCTTCCTTCACCCTAGACCAGATTACATTCCGAAGGGCCCTACTAACGTAGCTAGATCTATTGTGCTACAGGCCTTCTGTCCTCCACCTTTCCTTAATGCAGACCAGGAGAAAAGTAATTTGCTGTGCCCAGTAAGGACGTTAGATGCTTATGTCCACAGAGCTGCCCTGTGGTGTAAATCGAAACAACTGTTTGTGTGCTTTGGGCCCCCTAACAAGGGGTCCCCGGCATCTAAGCAAAGAATGAGCAAGCAATCAAAATGATTGATTTTTCTTTTATGCCAAAAATCATTAGGATATCATGTAGATCATGAAGATATTTTGTAAATGTCCTACCGTAAAAATATATAAGAAATTATTATTAATAGTAATATGCATTGCTAAGAACTTCATTTGGACAATTTTAAGGTGATTTTCTCAATATTTAGAAGCTTATAGAATATAGAAGCTTATTTATTCAGCTTTCAGATGATGTATAAATCTCTATTTAAAAAAATTGACCCTTAAATTGTGTGGTCCAGGGTCACACATTATCTTTGCACTTTAAGCATACTACTATGTTGGTATACATATGTTGGTATGGTCAGCCTATTATTTTTTTATACTTGAAATATGCCTTTAACTGTACTTTAACGCTTTCATTTAAAAACATTTGAATGTGGGCAAGTTTCATTAAAAAAAAGCTGAGAAAATCAAATGTGTGTCAGAGACTACAATTGGATGGTATTCAGAACAATGACCAAAACATAAATAGAGTAGATCGAGTCCATCAACACCCCAAAGCTTCACTGTTGTTTCCTCTTCATGGGTTCAACATTTCATTCGTTAATGTTAGGCAGATTTGATTTATATGCTGTTCAATGGTTGATGATATCATTATTTTACATTTGCGTAAGTAATCTTTTATCACTTGTTTCTGCTTCTTCACCTGTGTGTTTAAATCCGGATTTTCAGTACTCTTTCAGAAGATAACAGTTGAAAATTCTGTCAGTGGAGGGGAAAGAGTAAATTTTAATGTAACTTTCTGTGTACACTATAGTGGACTAGCCTACACAAAAATTCACATACTCAGAATTAGGGACAAATCGGTTTTCTTTATGAATCAATATTTTCAAACAAGTTAAGACAGTATGTAAAACTATGTGAAAATTTTTTTTAATAAGCACCTCAATCAAAAGATTAAACAACTACAAGCCAAGTATACTTAGAACACTTAATTATACGTTTAAGTATATCTCGATCAAAAGACAAGTATAAGCCAAATATACTTTGACTTTTCTGTCAGTATAAGTCATGTATAAGTGCAATTTTAATTATATTCTGAGAAGTACATAAAACGTAGACAAAGTATACTTTCCTATTTTTTTGTTTAAAATAAGTCTACTAATAGCACACTTGAATAAACTTTTTGGTAAGGGTCTGAATGAACAAAATGATGTCATTAATGGGAAACAACTTACCCACTTAGATTTCACCACTTTGTTACATCAAAATCAAACTTGAAATGGCCTAAAAAAAAGACTTTTTTTTTTGTGAGCAATCAACTTGAAAGGTACGCCTTGGTGTCTTGATAACTGATGAAAATAATTTGACTATTAAAAAGTACATCAGTTCACAAAATAAAATATATTGTTTAAATTGTTACTGCCTTTTATTTTTGAATGTAAAATTTTATGATGTAATAATTTAATTGTAAAAATGCATAAAAAGATTTATACTTTGTTTAAATAAATAGTAATTGTTAATGTAAAAATACAAAATAGAACTGTATTTGCTTTTATGTTATCTAAAGTAATGTTTGTTTAAAGAAAATGTAACATTAAGTTTAACTGGGACATAAATTTACATTTGATTTATTTTAAAAAATACTTTGCCTCCTCATTTCAGAAGACCACTGCATGCCACTGCCAAAGCCCACTTATATTTGATGCGCAAAATTCTAAGGCCTCTAAATTATCAACATGATCAAAAACCTGTTGTACACAATCTTCTTCATGCCTTCATTCATTTCTTTGATAATAATTATTTTATAAATCAAACATAAGAATAACTTTTATATGATTTGAAATATTTCAAAATGAACACTTGCTAGACTGAAGCAACTTTTGGTTTACATAACAGCTATTAGAATTTCATACTTTTTAAAATGACATAACTTCTGCATCTGCATCGAACTGCATATTTTTGCTTAGTTTGGGCCTCTGAATAAAAATTATTTCCCCCCCTTTTTATGAATCAGCTCCAGATCATACTATATGAGCCATTAAAAAAAAAAAAATAATAATAATAATAATAAATATATAAATATATTTCATCTTTAATGCAGCAAGAAAGAAAACGAAAAGAGGGAGATCTTTAAGTTTTGTAGGCAGCTATCAAACTAGCAGCAATTTAGCAAACTGATGCACCTCCTCGTGTTGTAAAATGGATAACCCAAGTCTTCCAAACCACTGTAGCCTATCCACCACCTCTTATTCATTTAGCTGATCATTAATTTACTTGTTTCACTTTCACACTTTATTTACTATTTATTTACTATCATTTAATAATTACTTCATTTTATTATCACGGGAAATGTGAACCGTTGTCCATCACTTGACAATTGGTGATAAAGAAAAATTAAGGCGAGTCAGTGGATATGGATAAATGTGCAAGCGCAATGTTATGTTATGTCGGTGAAGTCTTAAATCCAGTCAATTATTCACTACAGAAAGTGAAATCTGACGAGCTTTTGACGCATATATTCTTACAGAGACAACGAGAGATAAATCTACTTCAACATATGCTGATAACTTAGCCTATAACTGTCTTAATTTATTTTCTTAATATTTCCCTTGTTGTGGCCCATATAGCCTAGTGGGGGAAAAAAATGAGATGAGAAGTAGGCCCATTTCGTGTTAAACAAGTTGTTTTTTAAATAAAGCTGCTCTTTTCATTGATGACTGATTATTGCAGTGTTCTGACATATTATATAGACTATTAATCATTTAAATTATAGGCCTATAATTCATTGTATAATCGGCCTAAATGTTTTTAAATAATTTAGCTAATTTTAATGAGTAGTAAGCTAATCCAGGGGTTTTCAAACTTTATGATGCCAAGGGCCCCCAAATATGATGAAGCTTTTATGAGGGACCCCCTTCCTAAAATCCATCTATATATTTGTATGTATGAAAAAACATTTAATCTGTTAGATAAATACTAAATGTGACATTATAAATACAACATATTGTTTCCAAACTTAAATTGGCTTAAACTTCATGTTGGATGTATAAACCTGAATAAGAACATTTTGTATTAAAAATTATTTGTATCAGCAACAATAAACAATAAATGTATGCTTACCTTTAAGAATACTGCCTTACAACCCCAGTAAGCAAGATAAAGGGGACTATAGTGAGAAAAACTCACTAGAACGATACAAAGCAAACATATTATAAATGTTTGGTACACTTTATCTATTTTTGGCTCAGTCATGGAGGCTTAGGCAGTTCAGGGGGCCATGGCGGCGCAGACCCTTCAGGGGGCCAGGGCGGCGCAGACCCCTCTCTGGGCTCTGGTCACGGGATACTGGACAGGGACTGGAGCTGGTTCTGTCCAGAAGTCAATGAGCCAGCCATCCCTAGCTGGCTCAGGCATGGCGGCAGCCATCTTGGCAGGGATGGTCAAAGACACTGGTTCTGGCATGGCAGCGTCCTTCTTCCTCTTTCGCCTCCTCCTCTGAGCCGGTGCAGAAATTTACTCTGGAGCAGCTGTGGAGGGCCTTGTTGCAGGCTTGGGGTGAGTTGGAGCACCCAAGCGACTTTGAGATGGGACTAGATGAGGGTTGTTATGTTCCTTGATTTCTTCAACAACGAAATCAGAACCATTAAGCCAGAGGATAAAGTTAATGGTTTCGACCAAGGACAAACAAGGCTCAGGAGACAGAAAACGAATGACTTCCTCATCCAGTCCCATCTGAAAGTTAGCATTGAGCATAGAATCGCTCCAACTCAACAGATGGGAAAACTTTACAAACTCCTCCACAGACTGCTCCAGATTACAACCACTCTGCCAGAGGAAAAGGAGAAATTCTTCCACCATCTTAGATGTGGGTCTAGTCATCTGTAACGGTTGGTGAACGAGGAACAGGCTGAAGACTCAGATGATCAAAATACAAACTTTAATAATGACGCGCAGGAACAAACAGAAAGGCAGGGAAACACACTCATAACATAACAGTCATAACAGTGACTAGACAAAGACTGAAGATGAGGGTGCAACTTAAGTAGAGAACAGAAACAAGATGATTAACTAAACACAGCTGGGACAATGAACTAATGAGGGTAACTATGGAAACAATGTATTGGCGGGAAAATTAACAAAGGAACACAGGAATGAAATCAAAACCAAACTGAAAGTCCAAAACACAAACAGAACCGTGACAGATGCATTACAGTTTGTGATGAGTTTGTTTTGTCTCATTATTATTCTAACGGCTGTCTGAATGATCCAGGTGGTATTTGATAACTTTGGATATGCTGCAGTGTTTCAAAGTGCAGTAATTTTCTTTTTAGCATTCAAAGCATTCCTCTTACTCACTGAAATAATGACCACCAACATCAAGCAATTCTTGACAGATGTTTAGCTGTTACTCTGCAGTTTTGTGTAACCTTCTGAAATTTTGAAAGAGTAGCAACGGTGGCAAATTCTTTAGTCTGTACGCTAATGGCTATAACTTCATAATAAAGAGTAAAAATACATGTTCAAAATAAATTGTAAGCCATACATCATAAGAGTATAATAGTCTACGATAGGTAGGCCTCCCTATTCAAAGGTTCATATTTTTCACCAGAACAGAACAGTAGTTAGATTAGTATGTTCATGAAAAGCAAAAAATATTTTTTTTGTTAAAAATAGTTAAAAATTTATATTTTTTCTTTGTTTAATAACATCCACTCTATGATTTCGACAATCAGCTCATATTTTCAGCTGAATTAATGCAACACCACTGTGATAAATGGAGATAAATGGATCCCAAACCCTCTCATGCTCACAGAGGGGTCTAGTTGTTTTAACAAAATCTATCATTTTGAACATTTTAGTCAGAAGCTTTTCTCATCCATAAATCAGCACAGTATACTTTTTTGTGTAATGGATGTTTAGTTTGTGTCAAGTATGTTTATCTTTTGTTAAAAATGTATTCCCAGTAGGATTTGCAGTCTAAACAATGTACAGTGAATAAATTGTGACGTTATAGTTGACTGAATTGCAGCTGGACTGATTAGATTTGACTTTTGTTTCAGCTTTGAGAGAGAGAGAGAGAGAGAGAGTGTTGTGCTACCTGACAGAGTTCAGGATGTGCTCGCATATGGGATAGAGTGACCTAGTTACGTACTCTCTAGAGGAGAGGAAAGTGTGTGTGTCTGTCTGCATCTTTCTCTCTGAGAGATGAGGTGTGAGAGTGTAGTGTGGAGAGTATAGGGGCTGTTACGTGTCTGTCAAGGCACAGGAAGGTGAGGCCTGGTCTCTACAGCTGGCACTGGTGCAGTGGCTCATTGAAAGAATCTTTAGTTTTAGGCCTGCACGATTTGGGATATATATATATATATATATATATATATATAATATTTAACTAAAGAAATATTACTATTACAATAACATTTTCATTATTTACAATAAAATTTTCATTACTTCTGGAGGGTGTATAAATCTGAAGCAGTGAGTTTAGTTGTAGGGGTGCAGAGCCAGTTGTTGTTCTGTAAGCAAACATCAGTGCCTTGGCTTTGATGCCAGTGGCCAAGAGACCATTACAATAGTCCAATCTGGAACAAGAGCTTGGATGACAAGTTGTGTAGCATGTCCCGATAGGAATGGCCTGATCATCCCAATGCTGTACAAGGCAAATCTGCAAGATTTACTTTGACTTCATATTGCTATCTAGGGGTGTAACTGTCCATTCATCTGGATCGACGCAATTTTCATAACCAACTAACGTTATCCAGTGTATCCAGTGTATAGCATACTGAATCCTATGATTCAGTATGCAATGACAATTTCTTAAAAAAAAGATTATTTATTTATTTATTATAAGATTAATATATGCGTACTGTACGGGTTTGTAAGCAGATGCGCTCAGAATATGCATTTTATTATGTTCGTATTTCAGTCTCATCTGCTTTCCTGTATGGAGCACTGGAGGATGACGTCACACAGCCTAAACTCTGCCATTTTGGCAGGCAATCAGGGGAGCACTAGAGCTGCTGTAGCATTGGTATCTATAGTGGTCGAAAAATAATTTAAAACCAGACTGTTTAAACCAGACCTGGGCATTGTACACATCCGGCCCTCTGGCTATCCTTGACCGGCCCGCGTGAGGTAATTCAGGATTCGACAGTAAGGGCAGTATGGCCCCTGGACAGCGTGAACAACGCTCGGGACGGAGCTGTCACTTGCCCAATCTGACCAGTGCTGCATTGTAGGTGTGTAATATAGCTACATACTGTCTGACATTATCGAGTAGGCTATGTCCCTCACTTTACAAAAGCCAAACAGAAACACACCTATAGAGAGCACTAGGGCTGAACGATTAATTGTATTTCAAAAGAGATCTGTGCATTATTGTGAATGCAGATCTCCCGCTGTCTATGATTCATCATTAATAATCTAGCAACAGTAAAGTTGAGAAAGAGAAAAATCACTCACAGCTCTTGAATGGAAAACGTTCAGATACTCTTAAATACTGAAAGCACTCTTTGTTCATTGCTTGTAATATTTTTTTTTTCCTCTATTATTTACTAGCTTTTTATGTTTTAAAGCTATATTAGTTTATAGCCTATATTTAAAATTCTTAACATGCAATTGTTTTAATAAATTTTTTTAATGTGTAATTATAGTTACATGTATAATAAAAAAAAAGATTTTAAGTTTTATTAATAAGATTAATTAATAAGAAAAAAGCTGGATCATAAGGTGCCTAAAGATTCCCACCATTACTATACAATGATTTATTGCTTGTCTTTGTTGAATACTACAGAAGATAAAGAGCTTAAAAAAAAAAAAGCATATTAAATCGCAATAGAGAAGAAAAAAAAAACCCGCAATTAGATTATTTTCCAAAATCGTTCAGCCCTAGAGAGCACGCATTTATTTATTAAAGTGCATGCTTTCACTGCGTGATTTCTTCTATTAAAATGCATTTAGAATACCCCCAAAATTCAAAATAAGGGGCAAAAATGCCCGTATGTTTTTTATATTTATATAATTTAAAGCTGCAGTTCGTAGTTTTTCCTCTTTGTCGCCATCTCCGTTCGAAACCTGCAATTGCAGTTATTCTCGGAATTATCAACTTTACGTGAATTGTGCCTCGGCATGGCACAGCGCGGAGAATGTGCGGCTGTCAGTCACGCGCCGGTGTGGATACTGTCATTCGGAATCACAGATTCTACTTTTTGAAAGTATGACCAACAGAAGAATTTTCACCCGAAAATGTCATCTGAACAAGTAACTAACATTCACTTTTGTTCTGACCAACTAAGGGGAAAAAAGCATTGCAATAAATCGCGCTGATTAAATCTAACGATCGCTTATCATATCACGTCAAATCGTGCAAATTATACTTTGTTTTCAAATTGTTAATGTTAACAACATCAGCATTGCGTGACTACATTTAATGTGTATTAGGGCTACCTGTAGTTCAGTTTCCATTTCTGTGCAGTCTAATTTCTAATTGTCATATACCAACAAGTTAATGTGGAGTAGAGGTGAATTGCTCCCTCTCATAGCTAGCACAAAATAATTAATATTTACCATAATGCACATAGCAATACGAGAAAGGCACAACAAAGAAAACTCTGTAACTGTATGAATTAAGCGAACAAGTCTGCTACTGTTACATAATTGAACCATTAAAATGTCTTACCTGTCCAGCAGAAAAAAGCTGTCTCTGCATCCGTTTTGAACGCCACCTTTCAAAAGCCCTTTTTATCCTTGTAAATTTCGCATAGGCCGGTTGCAGACTCTGTTTTTCTGTAGCCTCTCCGAAAGTCTGAAGTCTTTTGCATTTTGAATCTCCAGTTGTCACTATAGTGATTGTCGTTTGAACCTTTCTGGATCCGCCATCAAATTGATAAGTTTAATTATATCAAGTGCTGTGAGAAAAGGCTATAAAACTCCACCTCCAACATCCTCACACGCAATATAGCCTACTAGCTGGGACACCTTCATGTACAGATGTGACGTAATGACGCATAGACATGCTCAAATTTCCCGCGGAAATCCACCAGTACCACTGGAATTAAAAACATTACTACAAGCTTACCGTTGTAAATCGAGCTAAGGTAAGCAGATAGTTTTGAACACAGGGTGGTTATGTACTTGCTCAAAAAAATATTTTGGGATCATTTTTAACCCAAAAAAGTTACGGACTGCAGCTTTAATATAGTTAACCAATATCACACAAATAGTGCTGTTTTTTTTCAAATATAAGTATGATTAAAAATGATATTCATTTTATACATCAGTTCCATAAACAAGAAGATAATATTAAGATGCTTACTTTTTAGACATCATATTATCTGTTTTTACTCTATTTCGCCAACTAAAGTAGTTCCAAACAAAGATCACAGCACTGTTCTGCATCTTTGAGCAACACACGATAGTGAAAGAAGGCAATCTCAATGACCTACTTATTAAGGCTTCGTTCCTGAATGAATCAGCCATTTGAATGAATCGGTTGAATCTCACTGACTCACTCATTAACAGTGACATGCTGCCACCTACTGGCGGTTTTAATTTCACATTTAAAGTATCTTTTCATTTTAAATAACTTAAAATATCAATATTCAACATTTTATGTTTAATATCCAATTTTCTATAATCCAATAGAAAAAATCCTCAGCGTTGAGCCCTGTAATTGGTAAATTGAAAAGTCAAACACAAATAGGTGTAATTAGGTGCATGCAATACAACCACACTGCTTTTATTTTTAGTTTTTTTTTACAGAAACTGTATGCACCTTCACTCAAATGGGTTCACGATCATGTAGGACAGCTTTCAAGAAAGCTTTGCCGTTAGCCCTTAGCTAACATAAAAAAAAAATTATTCAGAATGTAGAGTTTTTAACCAGGCATGAACTTCTAAGTATTTAAAGTATTTACTTACTGAATTCAATTGGTCCGGCCCTCTACAACCGCCCCAGTTTCTCATGTGGCCCCTTGGGAAAATTAATTGCCCACCCCTGGTTTAAACCTTACCATTTCAACATGGTGGACATGTGCTGTACGCCAGGATGCCAGAACAGGCGGGGGAAAGCAAAGGGGAAATCATTTTATCATTATCATTTTTTTAAGTTGTTATAAATGCCGTGAAATTTCAGTTTATTCTTCATTCTAACTGCTTTTGCCTCACATAACTAATGATAAAAATAAGTTCCCATTAAATAGCCTACCATACTTAATCATGAATAATATAAGTGCTTTTATATAATAACATACAGAAAATGTAGGCTATTTGAAACGAAATTAAGAATCAATTAATAAACACTGAAACAAAAAAATAAGAAATGACATTTATTGATTATGACTGATTTTATTTGACATGCACAACACGGACCGATGGGATAGATGCACACAGCGGCGCTGTTTTGGACGGGTTTGTGTTAACCGCTAACAGTAATCTATTCACATGTTTTCTCTCTTAAAATGTAAGCGCATGTACATGTCAACATTATCATATACGTGTAAAGAACTTAAGTCTGTCATGTAAAACAAGAGCTTATTGATGCAGTTCAGTCTGTCTGCTATTTTATTCTATCCGTTTATGTTACTCCTAATCGGAGGCTTCCGTAAATATTTAGTTTATACGTAGATTTAGGCTTCAACTAAGTTTAATGGTGCAGCGCAAAAATATTTAGTAGTGCATAAGTTGTAACTTAGTGCCCATTTACGTCAAAACTAGGCTAGTTGTAACTTGCGCACAGCTGGTGCAACAGGTGTCCTGACAGAAAAGCTATCCGTTAAAAGCACCCCGGGGGCATTACAGAGATCTGTTATGTTTAATCTAATAAGTTTTGCTATGTACAGGTCTATGTCTTTTGAATTAAAGTGCGCAGTGAAATCTGTTGCCTTGAAACTCATGCTGGCGTCATTCATTTCATATTCGCTCCCGGCTGTTCCTGTCTGCCAATATGGCGTTGTAAACAGAATGGGTCACGTGACGACCAGAGCTCTATAGGCCTATAGTTCATCGTTAGTTCAAAAGAGATAGTTGAAATAATGGCGGTAACGTTACTAACAGTTACCACATATAAACAACCTCAACAAACTTTATGAATAACTATTCTTTCTTGGTTTAAAACAGATGGAAAATTGAAAGACGCCTGCTGCAATTTTCCGTGTTTTACTCTCAACGTCATTTATGTGACTGAACACGTTTAGAAATGCTAACAATAGCTTTAAAACAACCAACAACACAAATGTGCAGCCACACGATATAAATATCATAGAATGAGACTCTTACCTCAGCCAGTGATCGGTTGGTATGATGTCCTCTGACTCCGCTCATCAAAGATCGCGGTAGTTGACGAAACATTCTCGCTGAAATGACGCGTTATTTTTTTCCCCTCACGCAGTTCCGAATGTGTGTCCAATGCTCCTGCTCATGGCTGCTCTTTAGGATTGCTTTGCACCGCAGTTAATCTCACATCACGATCCACTTCACGAGCGTAACCTAAAATAAATTAAAATCACCCGCCCTACCATCACTGTACCACTAGGCTGAGGCTCCGTGAACTATTGTGGGCGTGACTAACGGAAAAGTAACCGGTGCAATTTGAATATGCATCGCGCACGCACACACACACACAAAGCTGCGAATTTGCAACTCGATTTAGAAAACCATAAAATGTACATGAATAATGTGGTTTGTGAAATTTAGTGGAGAATTAGTAATGTTGAATGACTGCTGATTTCTATAGTTTCTATTTTTACTGAAAAAAATGTAAAATATGAATCAAAATTTTTATGTAAAATTACACATTATTATGTAAAAATACAGAAAAGTTCCTCTTAAAAAACAAATTTGATGTAATACCAAAATACAAGCAATTCCCTGTAAATTTAATAGTCGAGATTTAAATTACAGCAAACAACAGGCATTTCATTGTATAATGAAAAAATACAGACCATTACCTGTAAAATTACATTTATTTGCAGAGACGCTGGGCATATATTTATTTAATTAAAATCACAGACTTTACGCGTTCATAATCGCACATAAGCCAAATTGCGATTGCGGTTCGATTTCGATTAATCGTGCAGCCCTATTTAGTTTATCAACTGCAGATAGAATATGCACTACTGTTCAGAAGGGGCGGCACGGTGGCTCAGTGGGTAGCACTGTCGCCTCACAGCAAAAAGCTCCATGGCTCGATCCCCAGCTGAGTTTGCATGTTCTCCCCGTGTCAGCGTGGGTTTCCTCCGGGTGCTCCAGTTTCCCCCACACAATCCAAAGACATGCAGGTTAGGTGGATTGGATGTGCTAAATTGGCTGTAGGAGTGTGTGTGAATGTCAGTGCTGGGTTGCGTCAGGAAGGGCATTCGGCGTAAAACCTGTCCCAAATCCAATGTGTTTACAGATAATTCAGATAAAGCGGACCCTGCAAATAAGTGGGACTCAGAACTCAGAACTGCGGTAAGTTTTTTAAATGGTTGTGAAAGAAATCATTAATCTTAAGGATCATTAATCTTATGCTCACCAAGACTACATTTTATTTGATCAAAATACAGTAAAACAGTGATATTTAAAAACAATTATATTACAATTTAAAATATCCATTTTCTATTTTTAATATTAATATATATTGTTTTTTTATATACGGTTTTGTATTTAAATAAGCTGTTTTCTATTCTAATACATTTTAAAAATGTAATATATTTTAAAACATATTAAATATATATGTAATGTATATTTATATTTTTAAATGTAATTTATGCTGATGTTAGCATAAACTCCATTTTAAAAGAACTTCATTTATTTGAAAGCATTTATTGAAATGTGTAAAAATGTAAAACTCTTTACTGTAACTTTTAATTAATTTTAAGGCATCCTTGCAACAAAAAAAAAGAAAAAAGTATTAATTCCTTAAAACAAAAAAATTCACTGACCCCTGCCCCAACCCAAGTTTTGAACGGTATATATATGATTTCGTACTGTATATGTGATTTAAATAATTAAAAATTATTCTTATTTAGGGTTCCAATGGGAGAAAGTGACCAGAAACAAGACAAGTTTTTATAATCCAGATATATGCACAAAGAACTACATTTTCCATAGTTCTCTATGGCAACTCAAGAGTGATAAAATGCAATAAAATATCAATTACACATGTAATGTGAATAATTTGCATTATATTGCATTTGAGTTTCCAGTCGTAGTTTGTGAAAAAGAGAGAAGTGTTATATGAAAATGCTTTGTGGGAATGCTTTATTCCATCAAAATTCACTTTAATGCACATCGCCAGCTTTTCTGGCACGCGCAGGATTTAATTTTTTAATGTGGCACTAACGTCACTACTTCAGTTCCCCCGAACAGGCTCACAGGTTTTTCAAAGGATCATTAAACTCCACAAGGGTAACTTTAAATGAAACCCTGTATTTTTACATAAAACCACCAAACAGAACATTGACAAAGACTGCTCCCCTAAAGCATAATGAACAGCAGCAGCCATTACATTGAATTTTCTTTGCCGGTTGCACATTTGTTGCATTTCATTGCAAAAAAACAAAAAAACAAAAACATTGTCAGGAAAGTATTTGATACAAATTCAGGAAAGGTATGAAATCCTGAAGGCTCAAACAAACTCTGCCCTAATGATGGACATTCATAACACATTGCTGGTAAAGTAAAGTGAAGGGTAAAAAGTGTGTCCTCAGACTGATGTTTGTCCTGCTCATCCCTTCCTCATTATTTTTATGTCACGCCATTCCGCTGCATTTCACTGATGGTGTCATAATAGGGCTTGAGGGAACAGCTGCTCTCCGTCATTTATAGTTCTCCAGCACTGCAGGACCAGTGGATGGTCACTCTGACCATTGATTGATGGATCCGTGGGACAATTCTTTTTCTCAGAGACAGAGACTTCACCATGGCAACCTGACAAAGCAAGTGAGACCTGTTAAAATCATATCTTGTCCTGAATACTATTATTATGATTTCATCACGTCTTTGTCTGTTTGTCAGTACTTTTATGTAATATTACAACAATCACTGTTAACATTCTAACAATGTGCATCAATGGAACTTTTCAAACACCTGAATCTGTCATTTGCTCTGATTAATAAGGACAATTGCTTAGCTAAAATACAGGGAATGGACAATGAAACTGAAACACAGAACAATATAGTGTTGGAGGTTTCATGGCTATATATGTGCAGCCTGGTGGGTTTTACATCCCATCAGTAAGAGCAGAGTGTGAAGGTTGAATTAGCAGAGCAATAGCACAGCTGTACATAAAATATTGCAATCCACCCAACATAATGGAAGTCATATCAGAGTTCAAAAGAGGACAGCGCGTCTCGCTGGCTCATCTGTGACCAGGACAGCAAGTCTTTGTTGTGTATTGAGAGCCACGGTATCCAGACTTATGTTGGCATACCAGCACACAGGACAAACCACATCCAACAGGAGTAACTGTCAACGCAAGAGGAAGCTGTCCTAAAGGAATGTCCAGGTACTAACCCGGATTGTATCCAAAAAACATGTATCCTCAGCTGCCCAACTCACTACAGAAAATTCATTAAATGCGCACCTCGACTCTCCTGTTTCCACCACCAAAACTGTTCGTCGGGAGCTCCTCACAGTCGACATTAATGGTCGGGCTGCTATAGCCAAAACTTTGGTCATTAGTGTCGATTCCAAATGTAGGTTTCATTGGTGCCAACAGTCCAAATCTTGGGTGTGGACAATGTGAAACGTGTATTGTTCTTTGATGAGTCCACCTTCACTGTCTTTCCCACGTCCGTAGGAGTTACGCTGTGGAGAAGCCCTGCATAACACCCAGACTGAAGCACGGGTGGATCAGTGATAGTTTTGGCTGCAATATCATGGCATTCCCTTCCCTGCTTTATGGGCACATCACTGCCAAGGACATTTTGCCGAAACATTCTGGAGGACCATGTGCACCTGATTCAAACATTTAAAAAGGATGTCATGTATCAGCATGATAATGCAACAATACACACCACAAGACTTGTGACAGAATGGTTTGATGAACATGTGAAGTGAAGTTGAACATCTCCCATGGCCTGCACAGTCACCAGATCTAAATATTTTTGAGCCACTTTGGGGTATTTTGGAGGAGCAAATCAGAAACCTTTTTTTCTCCACCACCATCGCATAGTGACCTGGCCACTGTTCTGGAAGAGGAATGGATCAAAATCCCTCTGGCCACTGTGAAGGACTTGTGTATGTTATTCCCAAGATGAACTGATGCTGTATTAGCCGCAAAAGGAGGCAATACACCATAGTAATAAATTATTGTGGTCTAAAACCAAATGTTTCAGTTTCAATGTTCAACCCCTGTAGCCAAAGATATCTATGGAAAATTTAATGATACATTACTCTCTAAAATAAAAGTTGTGTCATTTACTCACCCTCATGTTGTTCCAAACATATACGACTTTCTTTCTTCAATGAAACTCAGAAGGATATGTTTATATTAATGGTTTTCTGTTCAATGAAAGACACACCATAAAAATAAAAGCAAAATTAGTCTTCTGAAGCCATATAGCTTTACGAGAAGAAAAACCTAAATGTAAGGTATTTACTGAAATTCTTGCCTTGAAAAAAATCAAAAGCAGCTTGGACTCTCTGCTATAAATAACGTCTTTGTGTTTCACAAATGAAAGAAAAAAAACGATAAAGGCTTGAAACATGAAAGTGAGTATGATGACAGAATTTGTATTTTTGGGTACTAATCCTTAAACTAAATAGAAACTAAAATGTTTTGAATAACCATATCTATTTATGGTGGGCTTCTTAAAGGGATAGTTCACCTAAAAATGTAAATTCTGTCATCATTTACTCGCCCTCAAGTTGTTCTAAACCTGTATGAATTTCTTTCTTCCGCTGAATAGAAAAGAAGATGTTTTGAAGAATGTCAGTAACCAGTGTAGCTTAACTACATTTCCCTTTCAAGGGAACTCGCGCTGCGTCCCCGCTTTGGGAACGCCTTTGCGTGATTGCGTCGTGAAGCACGTGTGTACTCAGTCCAATGGAGAGACGGAACGTCATAGGCGGGTGACGTCATCGACCCAAACGCCGCTAGCAAACAAACGCCGCTAGCTTCTGTTGTCTTCAGCAAGCGCTCTGTGTATCATTGTCTTTGTCAGCTCCGTGTTTGTCTGAGTTCAGACTTTTTTGTGAACACACTGACACATTGGAGAGACACTATGGCGAGCGAACAGCGTTTCAGAAAGTGTGTTCCTCCCTGCTCTCGTTACATCACGAGTGGGGATACACATTTGATGTGCGTTGTTTGTTTGGGAGAGCAGCATGCTCATTCGGCTCTCGAGGGGGCTGGCTGTGAGCATTGTGAGGCTTCGCCTCTGAGAGTGTTGCGATCCCGCCCGGCGCTCTTCGAGGAGAGCGTCGCAGCTCGCGTTCCCCGTGGCAGTGGCCCCGCTGCTGCCTAGGCACAGCGGCAGCTTATGTCGTGGGGTTCGCAAATAGATCTGTCAGAGGGGTTAGAGACGGGCCCAGCCCTTTCTCTGCCTTCACCTGGCAGGTCCAGTGCTGCTTCTCTGGGTTTGGGAGCCTGCTCTGCGGTTTCTCCCGCCCAGGAAGTGGCCTCGGCGCTACAGTTGTCCAGCTCTGAGGAGGTGGATGTCTGTAGTGTCGACGCAGGAATTGAAGACTCGCCACTTCAATCTCCTGCTAGTGAGGAGCAAGTGGAGGTCCTGAGCAGAGCTGTGGCCAGATTAAACATTGACTGGCCACAAGAAAATGAGGAGCACGTCTCAGTGAAAAGCAGACTCGATGAGCGCTTCCTGCCAGCCCGCTCTGTTCAGCCTCCACATCGGGGCTTACCGTTTTTCGCGGATCCCCACACCGAGGTGTCGAGAACGTGGAAACGGCCCATGTCATCTCGAGTTTTCAGTCCCCAAATGTCAGTATATAGTAACATCAAGGGGCTGAAAAGGCATGGGTATGGTTCAATGCCGAGGGTGGAAGAGACGCTTGCGAGCCATCTCTCTCCTGAGTCGGCGTCGGCCATTAAAGCCCCGACATTGCCCACCAAGCCACTAAGAGCTACATCGGCACTGGTGGGCAAAGCGTACTCGGCAGCGGGTCAGGCCGCTATGGCTATCGTGCAGGCATACCAGGCTGACCTGCTGAAAGACCTGGGCGGTAGCCACGAGGTCGGAGCAGATGTAATCAATGAGCTCCGATCCTCAGAAAATTTAGCTCTCCGTGCCACCAAGGAGACGGCAAACTCTATAGGCCGTTTTATGGCAGCCCTGGTGGCCACGGAGAGGCATCTGTGGCTCAATCTTACGGAGATCAAGGAGAAAGATAAGAGCTTCCTGCTTGATGTGCCGCTGTCTCCTGGGGGCCTGTTCGGTGACGCCGTCACTACTGTCACTGACAGGTTCCAGGAGGCAAAGAAACAGTCAGCGGCGCTCAAGCAGCTCCTTCCCCGTAAGCCCCACGTCTCGTCTGCTGCTATGCGGGAGCAGCAGACCCCGGGTACGAGCTCCTCACACCGAGTGCAGCAAAAACAGAGCGTCGCCACCCATACTCCCCCCTCAGAAAGGGTGGGGCAGTGGGCGGCGCTCTCAGGCGCAGCCTTCCAAGAGTAAGACAGATCTGCGGACTGTCATTATTTTGAGGAAGGCTGCATCTAAGAAGCACTGACGCCAGTGGGCCCAGGGCAGTGAGGGTTTCCCCCTCCGGGGGCAGGCGGTGCTCACCTCATTACACCCGTCTGTTCTCGGTACCCTCACAGGGTCAATCCACCAACCCCGCCCGAGTGCCGAGGCGTGGAGGGCCCTCGCGAGTCATCCGAGGAGGGAGGTGGCGCTGACGAGCCAGTTGTTTCCTGCCGGTCCGCCACTTCAGGGCGCTGCGCTCGCAGTGCAGAGTATATCAGAGACCTCGAGAGGCTGGTACCCCTAGTAGATTTGGGAGAATCTGCCAAATATATCTCAGTGGGTCCTGCAGATGGTAAAAATAGGGTACGCCATCCAGTTCAGGTGTCGTCCACCCAGTTTCAACAGGGTTCTGTCCACGCTGGTGGGCCCTGAGCAGGCTCTGGTTATGACTCAAGAAGTACAGACCCTCCTGCGGAAAGGGGCCATAGAAAAGGTCCCTCTGTCCGACAGGGAGTCAGGGTTCTACAGCCGGTACTTCATTGTGCCAAAGAAGGATGGAGGACTGCGCCCTATTCTAGATCTGCGCATCCTCAACCGCTCAGTAGCAAAGCTCAAGTTCAGGATGCTTACACTCAAACATATTGTGTCTCGAATCAGGTCCGAGGACTGGTTTGTCACGATAGATCTCAAAGATGCTTATTTTCATGTCTCCATCCTTCCGCAGCACAGGAAGTACCTGAGGTTCGCTTTTGGGGGAGAAGCGTACCAATATCGGGTGCTTCCCTTCGGTCTAGCCCTTTCACCCCGCACCTTCACCAAGTGTGTAGACGAGGCATTAGCCCCCTTGCGTATGCAGGGGATCCGCATTCTCAATTATATCGACGACTGGCTGATCCTGGCACAGTCAGCACGCCTGGCGGTTCAACATCGAGATGTTGTTCTCGCACACATGAGGAAGTTAGGGCTGAGGCTCAACTTCAAGAAAAGTGTTTTTTCTCCAGTTCAGAGAATAACGTATCTAGGCGTGAGTTGGAACTCGGTCTCTATGCAGGCCCGTAGGGTCACATAGGGTCGATCCTCTCATCAGTAAAAGGGGTGAAGCTACCTCTTCACCTCATGGTGCAAAGATCGCCTGTGGGATCCAGTTAACTGCCCTGCGAGCGCGGTGCTGGAGTTCCTGCAGGAGAGGTTCTCAGCTGGGTTAGCTCCCTCCACATTAAAGGTGTATGTGGCAGCCTTAGCAGCTTACCACACTCCTTTGGGTGGTGTTTCTTTGGGGCGACACCCTCTGGTTACTCGCTTCCTCTGTGGTACTATGAGGCTGAGGCCATCATTATGCAGCAGGGTGCCGGCCTGGGACTTAGCCATTGTCCTACAAGGCCTTTCTGAGGCTCCCTTCGAGCCGCTTGAAGAAGTTCCTAAGAAGTTTCTCACTCTTAAGACTATCTTTCTTCGTGCTATATCTTCTCTGAGAAGAATAGGGGATTTACAAGCCCTCTCTGTGGCACCCTTATGCTTGGAATTTGCTCCCGGTATGGCTAAAGCTTTTCTGCACCCTCTGCAGGGTTACGTTCCTAAGGTTCCCACTAATCCTGTGAGACCCATAGTACTTCAGGCCTTTTTTCCTCCGCTGTTTCTGACGTCAGACCAGGAAATATCTAATCTGCTTTGCCCTGTTCATGCACTAGATGCTTATGTCCACAGAGCTGCCCTGTGGAGGAAATCAGAACAGTTGTTTGTTACGGACCACCCTCGAGGGAGGGTCCGGCTTCAAAGCAGAGGATGAGCAAGTGGGTAGTCGAGGCTATTTCACTTGCTTATGTGGCAGCAGGACAGCCTTCCCCTTTGGCTTTCCGGGCCCACTCAACTAGGAGTATGGCTGCCTCTCAGGCTTTTTTGGCAGGGTCCTCCCTGCAGGACATTTGTGACGCGGCAGGATGGTCCTCACCGCTCACCTTTGTCAGGTTCTATGAACTCGACGTTAATGTTACTTCAGGGGCTCGGGTGCTCGCCTCCTAGACAATGTTACAGGCGGGCATCCGACTCTTATGGGGGCGCAGCGCGAGTTCCCTTGAAAGGCCTACTCCCCGCATGCCCGCGAGCGTCTTGTTTCATCCTTTCACAGAAGGTAGCGGCGTTTGTTTGCCGGTATGCTTTATACCTTCCGGGTCGATGACGTCACCCGCCTATGACGTTCCGTCTCTCCATTGGACTGATTACACACATGCTTCACGACACAATCACGCAGAGGCGTTCCCAAAGAGGTTGACGCAGCGTCTCGTTCCCTGTTCAGGGAACTAAGGTTACAGTCGTAACCGAGACGTTTTCAGTAGCTTGTCAGTAGCTCAGTTACTTTTAAAACAGTGTAGCATTTCTAATAGCTAACTACTTTATCCAGCAAGTAGCTGTGTAGCGCGACCAAAAGCTACATTCCATTTTGGGTTCTGACGAGAACAAGCTTGTATTGAGCGAAGCGGAGCGGTGTGACAAACGTTCAGCTCAATAATCCACTCTATGCCAGCGCGCTCCACTCACCGTTTTGCTCAAATCCCGCTCTGACATGAAATTTCTCTGTACTGTAGCCTACTATACTTGTTGTAGCCATTAAACAATGTATTTTGTTTCATATTTATGTTTAAGTATTATAATGTTTATTTTTAAATTTCATCTAGGCTATATTGATTACGAAAAGTGCAAAGATGCGTAATATATGTCAAAGACATAGAAATTATTTTGACCACTTCATTAAGATTTGTTTTGTAGAAAGCCTTTCTTTAAAGTGAATTTAATTTTGTATAAATTGTATCTTAATTTTAATCAATGTTTCATCAGCCAATTGCCTGGATTTAATAAATAAGGAGCAAATAGACTATAGCAGACAATAAACTGAAATGACTGGGAAAAAAGTGTCCCAATCAATCTGAATTCACCCTATACTCTTTGAAATCATAATTACATTGCATTATGTTGCTTGAAACCCCAAATATTATAACATTCTTCATTAACAATTATTCAGTTATTCGTAACAATGTTATTGTAGAAAAAAGAAAAGTAGTTTCAATGTAGCTAGCTACTTTTTGATAGTAACTTGTAGGGTAGCTTGAATGTAACTTAACTACTTTAACTTACAAGTAGCTTGTAGCTTGTAAAGCTACAGTTTCAGAGTAGCTTGCCCAACACTGTCAGTAACCAAACAGTTGATGGACCCCATTGACTTCCATTTTTCAGTGTCAATGCTGGCACTGTTTGGTTACTGACATTCTTCAAAATACCCTTCTTTTGTGTTCAGCAGAAGAAAGAAATTCATACAGGTTTGGAACAACTTGAGGGTGAGTAAATGATGACAGAATTTTCATTTTTAGGTGAAATATCCCTTTAAGAAGCCCACCATAAATAGATATGGTTATTACAATTTTTTAGTTTCTATTTAGACAATGTATGTCCAATAAAGTAATCAATGAGTTTAGACTACAAGACATGGTATTGATATTGGTGTGCGTAAAACGTGCGTTGCATTGCCAAGCCATCAGCAGCTATAGGAGTTGCTGTAACATTAACAATTTGAGAACAAAGTATAACAACAATAATAATAATTTGCACGGTTTGATGTGATATGAGCTAAGCAATTGTTAGATTTAATCACCATTGGTAGCGCAATTTATTGTAATGCTCAGTTGGTCAGAATAAAAGTGGCAGACATGTTACTTACTTGTTTAGATGACATTTTCCGGTGAAAATTCTTATTTTGGTCATACTCCAAGATGTAGAATCTGTGATTCTGAAGTACAGTATCCACACCGGTGCGGCGACTGAATGAATGACAGCCACACATACCTCTCAAAACATTAGAATCATCCGCGCTGAGGAGCCGTGCCAATGCACAACTCACGTAAAGACAATAATTATGCAAATAACTTCAATTGCAGGTTTCAAACAGATGGTGACAAAGAGGCAAAACGTACAAACTGCAGCTTTAATAAAACTAGTTGTTTTTAACAGTGTAATGAACCTTTCCATCATTTTCTTTCTCTCCTGTGTTGTTGCTAATAAGCGGTAATTAAAAGAGACTGTCTCTACCTCACCAAGGTCAGTCAAGAGGGGAATTAAGTTCAGCAATTAATCTGCATAAAGAACACACCCCTAAGCATAACCTGCCAGAGAGAGATATCTATAATCCCACCGATTACTCATATCATCTTGCTCTGAGATGTTAAGATAGTTAGTGGAATTAATTTGTCCATTTGATCATTATTCATAATTAATGAAGCAGCATCTCAGTTAAAACAGACTAAAAGCAATACTGACATGTCCGTTACAATGCTGTGCAATCGGAATAAGCATCCTGAGCAACCATCATTATGCTCAATTTTTACATTCTGACATTGTGAAACGTTATCAACGAATTCAACTTAATGAATAATTTGAAAATGTTTACTATATATACACAGGATCTGGAATGTGTCTTCATTCTGGATTGAATTTACTGTCATCAGAGACAAACTAACTGTCACTACACCGCGTGCTTCCTTCTAGAGAGCGACGTAACGACACGATAGGTATCGATCACATGGAGATTCATCTAACTCTATCTGCGTTTATCACCCTATAGAGTAAGATGTTACAACATCTTACTCAATAACAAAATCAATACCCACAGCTCCTCCCTCCCCCCCATTACAGCCCATTAACAGTGAGATGAAGGCTGACGGTGAAACGCTCTACCTCAACAGCCGTCGTTAGTAGAGACTCAGACTCCTTGTCAGTTGTGCTCTAATGTCAACCCACAGCTGATGAATCAGTCAGTCTGAGATGTCAACAAGCCATCGGTCCCTTCTGCCACCCAAGGGACAAGCCCACGATGCCCAGGGAGAGGATTGATTGGGTTCCTTTATTTCAAGCACTTATTTTACCAAGGAAGGATCAATGAGAGTTTCTTGACTGGCTTTGGCTCCTGTCTGCAGTACTGATTTCTCCACGGCTGTCGTAGCATGTTAAAGATTGTGCCAAACAGGTTGTTCATTAGCACCGAGCTAGTCAGTCTGCGCCAGGATCACCAGGTATCATTTGCTGTTACAATGGATGATGTCAGTGGAAGCTGACACTTAGGAAAGATGAGACAAGACTCTGATAGGGTAAATATTAAAGATAGAATGATAAGTGGTTTTACTGATATGTTTTTACTTATGTTTGTGAAGGCACATTTCACCAAACATTCATTTAGTCACCCTCATGTTGTTCAAAATATATATGACTGTCTTCTGTGAAACACAAACAAAGATAATTAATGAGATACAAACAGTGTAAAAAAATAAATGTCTGCCACCTACTGAATTGGAGTGTGAACAGGAGAGCAATGCCGTAGTGGCCCGTGATTTTACAGTACAATTGCTTATATTGGGTTGGTTTTCACTGAAACCGATTGGAGAAATGGAAAATGATCACGTACTTCTTTCACTGTATGGTACAATATTATTATTGTGGTAACATTTTACAATAATAAATATTGTCATTCATTGTTCATGTTAGTTCACAGTGCATTAACTAATGTTTACAGATACAACGTTTGATTTTAATAATGCATTAGTAAATGTTGAAATTAACATTAACTAAGATTAATAAATGCTGTAGAAGTATTACTCATTCTTAGTTTAACTAAAGTAGTTAACTAATGTTAACTAATGAAACCATATTGTAAAGTGTTACCATTATTGTTACTACTACTTCTACTATTAGTATTATTAGGTAACACTTTATTTTACAGTGTCCTTGCTACATGTTACATGTACTTACCATGGTAATAACAGTAAATTATGCATAATTAAATGCAACTAACCTTCAACTAAACCCTAATCCTACCCTAACCCTATAGTAAGTACATGTAGTTAATCAATATTACTCAATACTTAAATATATAATTACTTTGTAACAATGACACCTTAAAATAAAGTGCAACCTATTATTATTATTATTAATAACATAATCATATTGATAAATATTTTATTTTTTATTATGTTTGTGTTATTGCATTTATCATCACATTATATTATCACACACACACACACACACACACACACACATATACACTCACGTAAAGGATTATTAGGAACACCATACTAATACTGTGTTTGACCCCCTTTTGCCTTCAGAACTGCCTTAATTCTACGTGGCATTGATTCAACAAGGTGCTGAAAACATTCTTTAGAAATGTTGGCCCATATTGATAGGATAGCATCTTGCAGTTGATGGAGATTTGTGGGATGCACATCCAGGGCACGAAGCTCCCGTTCCACCACATCCCAAAGATGCTCTATTGGGTTGAGATCTGGTGACTGTGGGGGCCATTTTAGTACAGTGAACTCATTGTCATGTTCAAGAAACCAATTTGAAATGATTGGAGCTTTGTGACATGGTGCATTATCCTGCTGGAAGTAGCCATCAGAGGATGGGTACATGGTGGTCATAAAGGGATGGACATGGTCAGAAACAATGCTCAGGTAGGCCGTGGCATTTAAACGATGCCCAATTGGCACTAAGGGGCCTAAAGTGTGCCAAGAAAACATCCCCCACACCATTACACCACCACCACCAGCCTGCACAGTGGTAACAAGGCATGATGGATCCATGTTCTCATTCTGTTTACGCCAAATTCTGACCATCTGAATGTCTCAACAGAAATCGAGACTCATCAGACCAGGCAACATTTTTCCAGTCTTCAACTGTCGTGAAAATTGTAGCCTCTTTTTCCTATTTGAAGTGGAGATGAGTGGTACCAGGTGGGGTCTTCTGCTGTTGTAGCCCATCCGCCTCAAGGTTGTGCATGTTGTGGCTTCACAAATGCTTTGCTGCATACCTCGGTTGTAACGAGTGGTTATTTCAGTCAAAGTTGCTCTTCTATCAGCTTGAATCAGTCGGCCCATTCTCCTCTGACCTCTAGCATCAACAAGGCATTTTCGCCCACAGGACTGCCGCATACTGGATGTTTTTCCCTTTTCACACCATTCTTTGTAAACTCTAGAAATGGTTGTGCGTGAAAATGCCAGTAATTGAGCAGATTGTGAAATACTCAGACCGGCCCGTCTGGCACCAACAACCATGCCACGCTCAAAATTGCTTAAATCATCTTTCTTTCCCATTCTGACATTCAGTTTGGATTTCAGGAGATTGTCTTGACCAGGACCACACCCCTAAATGCATTGAAGCAACTGCCATGTGATTGGTTGATTAGATAATTGCATTAATGAGAAATTGAACAGGTGTTCCTAATAATCCTTTAGGTGAGTGTATATGCATGGATACATACATACATACACACAAACAAATACCTATGAAAATATAATATATATATTAAACCATATAATATCTCTCTCTCTCTCTCTCTCATTAAACGATACTTGTACAGCATTTATTAATCTTAGTTAATGTTAATATTAATTTTTAAGATCAAAAGTAAAAAAGCTGTCACTGAGGCAGTACCCTTTCAAAAGCTACTAATATATACCATTAAGGTGCTATTATGTACACTTTTGGTTCTAATATGCATTAGGGGTAAATGAGGTACAAAGGTGTACCTCTTGAAAAGGTAACACCGCAGTGACAGCTTTTGTACCTTTTTTTCTGAGAGTGTATTAACATTAGCTTCTGTAACTTTGGACATACTGTGGACATTTTTCCAAGGGGTTCAAGAAAGACAACCATTTCAGTTATGTCAAGTTCAGTTATGTCATTTTCATGTTTTTTGCTCAGAAGGAAGGTGCAATTCAAAAGGGGGTTGTACTGGTAATATAATTTATTATGATTATTTCTATTCAACTATAGCAATAGAAAATTAGCATTTCCACGAATGGTCTCAGACCTTTGGACCCTCTATAGTCAGAGAAAACTAAATATCTTGTTTTGTTGTCCATCTTACATTATTTAGACACAGCACACATACAGACACAAGCTCAGACAATGCACATCCTTACTCTCTCTCTTCTACTCCCCCTGCAGTTTTGGCAGAGGGCTGGTGCGTTTTGGCCATGTGTGGGTTAAGCAGGAAGAGTCAGGGGCTGAGAGCACTTCGGTCGGATGTTGTCTACTTGTGTTCCCCGGCAGGGCTGCCGAGCTCGGTGAATAGAATCAGTGCACTTGACTGTATCCAAGCAACCATTCATTAATGCGGTCGACCCTGCATGGGGCTTTGTGAGTCTCAGTTCAGAGATGTGTGCTAGTCTCCGTACAGAGTAGTTAAGAACCAGTGATTACCGAAAACATGTCCCCACAGGAGCTGTGAAGAAAGGCTGGCATGGTGGCATTGAGCAAATATTTCATGAAACGGGTCTTTCAAAGCACTTGTTCTGGCAAAATTGTGATTATTATTTTTATAAAAAAATATATATATATATATATACAAGGAGTGAAATGAGGCAGTGGTGTTTTTTTTATGTTTTGTCAATATACCGCATTTTCTAAAAATATTTGAACAGCTGCGAGGGGTTGATTTTAACAGTTCATTAAGCAGTAAAACTGGTTGTGTAATTATCGCTCCATCAGAAAATTGCTGGTGGCTTTTGGATTTTTCTGTGAAAAACCCTGTATTATATTATGATAAAAAAACAAAACAGATAAAAAAACGAATCAAAACCCAAATCTAGACCAAAACTCCCAAGCTTTTTAGGTGTAGGACAACAGAGCTGGCTCACACAGGTGTGCCGAATCCCTAGGTGGCCTGATTGAAATAGCAACCAGAAAGACTCTCCTGGCACTCAACCTTTATGCTGAGTTGAAAACATTTGAAGTCTTCTTGAATTATTAATGTTTGCCCTTGGCCATATTCCCAAGATAGAGTGGACAAAGGGAATTGCATTTAGGAAGGACTGGAAAACCATGCTTGGGAGTTTGGGAAATCCTATGTGATGTGAGAAAAAAGATGTGACAAGATATAGAAAATAAAAATATGCAAGGTGAAAGGAAGGTGAAAAACATAGAGATAAATAGGAATGAATCTTGTTTGGTATTTGTGTGCATCAAAATAAAACACCAAAAAAGTTTACTGAAGACACAAGTCAGATACAGAGAAGAATATAAATTATGGAAAAAGCCATTAAGCTTCACTGAACCAAGAGCCTCCATAATTTGAAGATTAGAAACCTCTAGAATTTCTTCAAAAATCAAGCTCTTCTTTATGGAATCATGAATTGTAATTGTAACCATCTGGGATCCCCCCTAGAGGGACAAATTGTGATCGCTAGCTCTGAACTGTTGTTTTGATTTTTTATTTTGAAGTTCTCTTGCTGACGGTTGTATCCACATGTGTCTTGTTTACTTACTAGTTCAAGTATTTAAATACCCTCTTGTTCCTTTAGCATGTTGTCAGATCTTATTTTTAATTTGCCATACATGTTATAGATGAGTCTTGATTTCTTAGTTCTTTTGGTTTTTGTACTTTGCTATGGGAACAAAGATGCACTCGGGTTCAAACTTCTATTCATTTGTGACCCCTTGCGACATAGACTTAATAAAGTTGAATGTCTTCAATGACATTAAGGGCAATAACTAATGGGATTTGTCCTCCAAATTGACTTTAACATCTTCACATCTTGAGTCATTGTTTGGCTTCAGATTCCATCTGCAGTCTCACAGTCTACCTAGAA
This sequence comes from Rhinogobio ventralis, assembly GCA_039654625.1. Lineage (NCBI taxonomy): Eukaryota > Metazoa > Chordata > Actinopteri > Cypriniformes > Gobionidae > Rhinogobio > Rhinogobio ventralis. The sequence goes on from CM077211.1 coordinate 21,432,928, forward strand.
ATAAACAGTCCCAGTGAGCATGGCGATAGGAACGAAAAAACAATCTTTATATCTCCCATCCACCATCCCAAGGAGGTAATCTTGTCTGCTCGGAAACTAGTTTACCAGAGGTGGCAAGGCATTTGGATAAAGTCATAAAAAGTGGCGACAGTTTGAAAAAGTTTAGGTTTGTCTACGTTAAATGGAGTTTCTTCAGATTTTATCTTGTTAGAGTGTGTGCAAGTGTTTCATGCACATAACAGCTCAGTGTGATAAACAAATGACTCTGATTGATGAACTGATTCTTTTCAATGAGTCAGTAGAAAGTATTAATGGCAAAACTTTGGAATCGTTCATGAGTTAGCAGTTTGAATCTGATTCATTGAATCAAAATGAGCCGTTAATGACTGAAGCGCGAGTCATTTTTAGGGTTTGACTTGAAGAAAACAGCGAATCGTTACTAGGATGTATTTACTTTAGGTTCATGAGAGTTATACCTCATCAGGTATAACTCTCATGATCAGGCATAACGATCAGGCATAACATTATGACAGGTTAAGTGAATAACACTGATTATCTCTTCATAACGGCACCTGTTAGTGGGTGGGATATATTAGGCAGCAAGTGAACATTTTATCCTCAAAGTTGATGTGTAAAAAAGCAGGAAAAATGGGCAAGGATTTGAACGAGTTTGACAAAGGCCAAATTGTGATGGCTAGACGACTGGGTCAGAGCATCTCCAAAACTCCAGCTCTTGTGGGGTGTTCCCGGTCTGCAGTGGTCAGTATCTATCAAAAGTGGTCCAAGGAAGGAACAGTGGTGCACCGGTGACAGGGTCATGGGTGGCCAAAGGCTCATTGATGTACGTTGGGAGCAATGGACCACGGACCACAGAGCAATGGAAAAAGGTGGCCTGGCCTGATGAATCACGTTTTACATTTACATTTAATCATTTAGCAGACACTTTTATCCAAAGCGACTTACAAATGAGGAGAGCAATAGAAGCAACTAAACAAACAAGGGGCAACAGCGTGCAAGTGCTGTAACATGTCTCAGTTAATCTAGATGAGTACAAATACAGGTGCTGGTCATATAATTAGAATATCATCAAAAAGTTGATTTATTTCACTAATTCCATTCAAAAAGTGAAACTTGTATATTATATTCATTCATTACACACAGACTGATATATTTCAAATGTTTATTTCTTTTAATTTTAATGATTATAACTGACAACTAAGGAAAATCCCAAATTCAGTATCTCAGAAAATTAGAATATTACTTAAGACCAATACAAAGAAAGGATTTTTAGAAATCTTGGCCAACTGAAAAGTATGAACATGAAAAGTATGAGCATGTACAGCACTCAATACTTAGTTGGGGCTCCTTTTGCCTGAATTACTGCAGCAATGCGGCGTGGCATGGAGTCGATCAGTCTGTGGCTCTGCTCAGGTGTTATGAGAGCCCAGGTTGCTCTGATAGTGGCCTTCAGCTCTTCTGCATTGTTGGGTCTGGCATATCGCATCTTCCTCTTCACAATACCCCATAGATTTTCTATGGGGTTAAGGTCAGGCGAGTTTGCTGGCCAATTAAGAACAGGGATACCATGGTCCTTAAACAAGGTACTGGTTGCTTTGGCACTGTGTGCAGGTGCCAAGTCCTGTTGGAAAATGAAATCTGCATCTCCATAAAGTTGGTCAGCAGCAGGAAGCATGAAGTGCTCTAAAACTTCCTGGTATACGGCTGCGTTGACCTTGGACCTCAGAAAACAAAGTGGACCAACACCAGCAGATGACATGGCACCCCAAACCATCACTGACTGTGGAAACTTTACACTGGACCTCAAGCAACGTGGATTGTGTGCCTCTCCTCTCTTCCTCCAGACTCTGGGACCCTGATTTCCAAAGGAAATGCAAAATTTACTTTCATCAGAGAACATAACTTTGGACCACTCAGCAGCAGTCCAGTCCTTTTTGTCTTTAGCCCAGGCGAGATGCTTCTGACGCTGTCTGTTGTTCAAGAGTGGCTTGACACAAGGAATGCGACAGCTGAAACCCATGTCTTGCATACGTCTGTGCGTAGTGGTTCTTGGTTCTAGTTGTCAGTTATAATCATCAAAATTAAAAGAAATAAACATTTGAAATATATCAGTCTGTGTGTAATGAATGAATATAATATACAAGTTTCACTTTTTGAATGGAATTAGTGAAATAAATCAACTTTTTTAACTTTTTTAATCATTATTAAACAAACAAACAGAAAAATGAATAGAATAGTTAAGTGCTAGTCTTTATTGGTCAGGTGCTGCTGGAAAATATGTTTTTTTGAAAATGGCTACAGACTCGGCTACTCGAATTGAGATAGGCAGGTCGTTCCACCAGGTGGGAACAGTCCAGGAAAAGGTCAGAGAGAGTGATTTTGTGCATTTTTGGGATGGCACCACTAGGCGTTGTTCACTTGCAGAACGCAAGCTTCTGGAGGGTGTGTAATGTGAACAAGCAAGTTTAGGTATATTGGTGCAGAGCCGGTGGTTGCTTTGTAGGCGTTTTCTTTTACATCACGTGAATGGCCGGGTGCGTGCATTGCTTACCTGGGGAAAACATGGCACCAGGATGCACAATGGGAAGAAGGCAAGCCGCCGGAGGCAGTGTGATGCTTTGGCCAATGTTCTGCTGGGAATCCTTGGGTCCTGCCATCCATGTGGATGTTACTTTGACACGTACCACCTACCTAAGCATTGTTGCAGACCATGTACACCCTTTCATGGAAACGGTATTCCCTGTCTGCATGTTCCTGTGAAGTTAAGATGAAAGTTTATGTTTGATTGTGATCTTCTGAGTCTTCAGCCTGTTCCTGGGTCACCAACCGTTACAGATGACTAGACCCATTACTAAAGGGCATGGCAGAGGATCATCTCATCAACATCCGGCAGGGTGGTCGTCTGCTGGAACTGTATGTAGAAGAATTCTTGGAATAGTCCCACCTGGTGAGCTGGAGGGATCCAATCGTCAATGCATGTTTTCGGGATGGACTGGATGATGATGATTTATTTTCTCGTCTCCTTTCTCCTGGCATTTGTTTTAGGTCTGTAGTAGACTTTATTAATTATGTCCTCTATTTAAATGGTTCTGATTTTGTAGTTGATGTTGTAAATGAGGACACTTCCTATTATCATCCAGTCCATATCCGAAAGCTGGTAGACGCTCCAGCTCCACCCAAAACCTGAACCCTGCACATACCAGTCCACTGGGACCACCTCCACCTCCATGCCAGAGCCAGCGGTTGATAACTGGCTCATAGACTTCTGGACAGAACTGTCTCCTGTACCCTTCGAGTGTCCTGTGACGTCTCCTGTCCCCATTGAGAGTCCAGCGATGTCTCCTGTCCATGTCCAGAGTCCAGCGAAGCCTCCTGTCCATGACCAGAGTCCAGCGAGGGCTCCAGCCCGTGACCAGAGTCCAGCAAGGGCTCCAGCCCATGACCAGAGTCCAGAGAGGACTCCGTCTCCTGTCCCAAGTCCAGAGAGGACTCCATATCCTGTCCAAGAGGAATTCAGTCCATGAGCTCTCTCCAGTATCAGTAGCTCCTCCCAAGAAAATTGGGTGGTCTACCAGTCCAGAGAGGCCATACCTGAACGCCCGTCGCCACCCTGGTCTCCTGAGCTTCCGGTGTCTCCATGGTCTTCTGAGCTTCTGGCGCCTCCATGGTCCCCTGAGCTTCCGGTACCTCCTTGGGTCCCTGAGCTGCCTGAGCGACCATGGCTTCCTGAACTGCCTGAGCTGCTATGGCTTCCTGAACGGCCTGAGCCGCCATGGCTTCCTGAACGTCTTGAGCCACCATGGCTTCCTGAACTGCCTGAGCCGCCAATGCTTCCTGAACAGCCTGAGCCGCCATGGCTTCCTGAACGGCCAGCACCACCCTGGAGTCATCCTAACCTGCTAGCATCGTCCTGCTCACCTACCGGTCACCTGCAGGACTTTAGGGTGCCCACCACCCCCCGCCCCAGTTGGTCTTTCTACGGCGCGAGGACATGCCTACCGGGAGGGGGGAGTAATGTCACATGTCTGTCTGCTTGTTTGGTGTTTCTGTTTCTTTTTGATTTGGTCACATGTTCCTTTGTCTTAGTTTCCCGCCACTTGTCTGTTTTCTAGGTTACCCTTATTAGTTAAGTTCTGTCTGCTATTTAAGTTCCTCTTGTTCACTCAGTCTTTGTCTAGTCTAGCAAACCCAGATGGTTCCCCTAACAACATAAGTATTTGGTTCCCATTTGGTTATTTTGGTAACACTTTATTTTGATGCTCCCTTTTGAACATCCTGTTGTTTTATAAGTAACTTTGCAACTACATGTCAACTAACTCTCTCTTTTAGTCAACTGTCTGTTTAATATCTTCTAACTCTTTATTGTGATGGTCCTCCAACAGACATTCTACTAATTATAAATAACTTTAGTACAAGTACATGTCAACTTATTCTAACCCTACCAGTCTACTAATACTCTACTAACACTCTTTTGAGAGTTAGTAGACATTTAGGAGCAACGTTACTTATAGTTAACAGAATGTGTTAAAGGGAGCATCAAAACAAAGTGAGAACCAAATAATATAATTCTAGGAACGTTCTTTTTAGTTTATTTTGCAACCATAAAATAACGTTCCCAGAATGTTGCAGAGCGGTTATTTTTAAATAACCTAAAATAACTTATACAGAATGTTCCCTTGGTTATTTTTTATTTATTTTGCAACCATAAAATAATGTTCCTAGAACATTGCAGGGAGGTTATTTTTAAATAACCTAAAAATAACTCATATGGAAAGTTCCCTAATGGTTATTTTTTAGATTATTATTTTGCAACCATAAAATAATGTTCCCAGAACATTGCAGGGAGGTTATTTTTAAATAACCTAAAATATCTTATACCAAACGTTCCCTAATGTTTATTTTTAGGTTATTATTTTGCAACCATAAAATAACGTTCCCAGAACGTTGCAGGGTGGTGGTTATTTTTAATAACCATCAGCAAGACTACCCTAAGACCTGACATTGTTCTGATGTCAGAGACAATGTAGAATTGTGATGCTGGAGCTTACAGTGCCTTGGTAAAATCGTATGGAGGAGGCCAATGAGTGGAAGAGGGAGAAATATGAGGGCCTCATCAGCGACTGCCACATACAAGGATGGAAGGCAAGGTGCTTGCCTGTGGAGGTAGGGCGCAGAGGCTTTGCAGGACAGTCCCTCTGCAGGGCTTATACTCATTCAGCATCACAGGTGAAAGGATATAACAGCACAGAGGCCTCAGAGAAGCTTCTAGATGGCTCTGGATCAAGAGAGCAGATCAGTGGGAGATGCTGCTAGGGCACAAACTGAGGGTTTATCAACCTTAGCTGGGTCGACTGAGTGAGGGTGTATGATGATGACACCCGAAACACCAGAGAGAGGACCTTGGAAACGTCACTGATGATGTGCCCTAGCACAGCACCAGATATTTCATTATATAATTTAAATACTTCTAATTTTAATTAGATGTATATTTCAATTAGATGCTAAAAAAAGCATGCATTAATTATTCATAAAGGGTTTCTTTCAAGCATTTCTTCTATACTGTACTCTGGTAGACATTTACACGGCGATGTGAATGCATGTTTATTACCACAAAAAAGGCAACCTAATGTAGTGCATCATGATTTAATAATAGTTTGATTGATGGCATTGATATGCACCCCTGTGGTGTTATGAGCTGTGCTGATGATTGCCCTTTTGTTCCCTCATGCTGACAGCTTCTACTGTCTTCTATAAAATGTGAATAAGCAGAAGTCTGTGTCAAACAATGAGCTTGATGACTTGTCATTTAGAGAAGGCTGTTCATTCAGAATGCCTTCTCAGTACAATGGTGATAGAGTAGAGATTCATCAGTTGTATCATACCTCTCTGAGCTTAACAATGCTTTACAAAGCCAAGTGAACAGGGAAAATCCAGTTAAGTTGGAAGCTGTGTTTTGGAACATGGTATAGGGGTAGACCATCTTTGACCTGATCTTTTTGGTGGTTTGACATACAGTAAATGCATGGAGTGTATTTTTAGTAGGCCTAATGTTTAGACCGTCATATTCTATAAGCTGTGTGTTTACACATTAGTGTATCCTGAGAGTTCAGTCTATGGGAGACATCTTTGCTTGAGGCAAAGATATACATAAAAACACACACATGTTAAACATTGTCTTGTTTCATTATTGTCATGTATAACTGACAGCAGTATTTGTGTTTCATCCTGTGCGGTGCTTTATTCTGCTGGGGGGTTTGGTTGGTATTCTGTTAAAGTTATAGTTTACCCAAAAAGGAAAATTCTGTCATTGTTTACTCACCCTCAAGTTGTTCCAAACCTGTATGAATTTCTTTGTTCTGCAGAACACAAAGGAAGATATTTAGAACAATGTTTGTAACCAAGCAGATCTCGGCAGCCATTGACTAACATAGTATCCCCCCACCCCACCCCCCCACTGTGGTAGTCAATGGCTGCCGAGATCTGCTTGGTTACAAACATTGTTCTAAATGGATGGCTCGTCTCCACCAGTGTGCTGGTTGGCCGGCTCTGCAGATTCAAAAAAGGTTTAATCATTCCCAAATTATCTGTCCATTTTCTCTGTCCTACACCAACTGAACATATATCAAATATATCATCCATCACTAACACAGAGTAGTGAAAACTCTCACATGCATAAGATGCCTTAAAAGGGATAAAAGGGAACGATGAAAGAATGCAAGGTGTATGTCTCTCTTTTCATGCTGATTTATTGCTGAAGTGATCAGTAGAATTATTTGCCACATGTAATTTTGCATAGTAAATAAAAATCACAAAAAAGATATTTAATATTTGAATTTATTAAGCCAGATTGTAGACTGAATGAAGTCTACTGCTTCTCTGATTCTTAAAAATTAAGCAAAAGAGCAAATATTTTCCTTGAGATCTCAACAAGATCTCCAATTTTGCTCAGATTTGCCAAAATGCCAAAATTTGCACAATGCACAATCAAAATAAAATGAATGTAAATATGAACTCAAACATTTCTGATCAAATTCCATCAATAGTGTTATTTTAGTATTACTTACTATTATGGTGTTTATGAATTATATAGCTTATTTATATTTTTTATTTAAGTGTTAGTAATATAGTGATATTTTATATTTCTATTAGGTTTTAATTTATTTTAATTGTGGTTTTTATTTTAGTAATTTTAGAATGGCAACTTGTTTGTTAGTTGCAACATTTCTAATTTTCTAATTTAAGTTTATCTGATATTTTATTTCAAATAACAACAATGTTTTTGAATAGCTTTAGTTAGCAATAACATCACTGTCCTTCAAGACCAAATTATTTGGAATTTGCTATAATTTTATGCCGCGTTTGTTTATATTTTATTTCTCCTAAAATTTGTTTACGGCTTCTTTTGATTTGAACAGATTGTGTGTTTTGTTAACACTGTAACAAAAAACACAAATTCACATAAAAAGCCAAGGGTCAAACTGCCCAACTAAAGGAAACACTGATCACCATAATGGTGACCAAACATTTTCAATAAAACATCAACATCTAAACCTCTGTTCATTCTCAATAAGAGCTTCTATAGATGTCTTTCAGGGTTGGAGCCAAACTCTGCAGGACAGCGACTCACTAGGACCGAACTTGCCTACTTGCTCTAAGTAGAGGAAAACAATGGTATAATTGTACTCTAAGGACCAGTTGTGTACCTTTAAAGGTACAGTTATATGTTTTGTTCCCCAAGGAACAAAATTGTACCTCCACTGTAAATTTTTTTCTGAGAGTGCATTATGTCTCCTGAGCTATGAAAATTTTCCTTTGGGTTCATTGATCTCTCATGTTGGGACCCAACTGGTATAATTCCAGTCTAATCTAATCCTCAATCTGCCACTCAGAGGGAAAAAAATAAATTATTAACACAAATATTGGAGAAGGTTTACTGGAATGTGGCCATATTGTTGATCCATAAGGGTCTAATTACGCAACTTTATTGTTATTCGTCTGATCACAGGCCAAGATTGAATCACAGCTCTACTTTAACAACATGGCACAAGATATCACAAGAAAACAACAATGGCAGCTGATAACTTTGACATCTGACACTAGACGCCAAAGTAAACAATAAACCAAGGGGTTGCAAGAGTCATAGAGGAAAAATAATAGATTTAGCTTTGCTATTGCCGCACAAGGAGGTCTTATGAGGTGCAGAGGACCCATGATCCTTAAAATAGGCTGAATGCTAACTGGGGTTATGTGCAGCATAATTTTCACATGGCAATTACACGTGAACACAATCATACGTACACACACACACACACACACACACACACAAATTCAAACCCCTTTGATACCTCCGCTCATGTCTAATCAGGTTCTGCCTAGACCACAGCAGTGAAGCTCTGTTCTCTAATTAAAGGCACCCATTCAATATTAATACACTTAAGCATTCCTGTAGTCAGCCTTTTGTGTGTGTGTGTGTGTGTGTCAGTGTGTTGTTCTCTCTGATTGGGGAAATGAAACAGTGCTAAGCCATTACACAGTTTCAGATGTGACCTTGAATAAGCTTCGCACACTGTCCTATACTTCAGTCTCAAGCTCACACGCATGCTTGAACACTCACATTCATATTCTGTAATTCTTGTTCCTTGTGGTTAAACAATGAACAATCTTATCTTTGTAAGTGAATTCTGGAGTGGAAGACTAGAATGGGCTCATAATTTAGTAAGGTCTTTTGTTTGGTGACACAAAGTCAGTTCAAGTTCTCTTTTTAAATCATGACTGATTTACACTACATATACTAGGGGTGTATTTCACCTCGTATCAAGCATGATGTCACTGTAAATGGGTGGTTGACATGAAGTACTTTTAAGGCATTGACATGTCTTACAGTGTGAGATGCTACACTCCATCTAAAACAGTATGCGTTTTGATATGCATGCAGCTTTTATGAGCTTACTACATGGAATATTTGTACTTTGCAAAAAGAATTATGCAGCCATATTGCTGCGGCACCCGGGGGGCAGTTGGGGGTTCGGTGCCTTGCTCAAGGGTCTCACCTCAGTCAACCAGCGCTGGTTATTCACTCCCCCCACCGAAAGATCCTGCCAGACCCGAGGCTCGAACCCGCAACCTTCGGGTTGCAAGTCCGACTCTCTAACTATTAGGCCACGACTGCCCCCCCTATTATATCATATCATATCATATCATATCATATCATATCACATCATATCATATCAATTTTTAATTATAATAATATTTCACATTATTGCTGTTTTTTACTGTATTTCCGATTAAATAAATGCAGCCTTGATGAGCATAAGAGACTTCTTTCAAAAAGCAATATCTTACCATCCACAAACATTTGAACAGTAGTGTAATAATAATGTAATATAATCAAAATGTTGATAATAATAATAATAATAATAATAGGGTCACATTTTAGATTAGGGTCCAATTCTCACTATTAACTAACTATTAACTACAATTTTTCCTCAATAAACTCCTAACTGTTGCTTATTAATAGGTGGTTGTTAAGTTTAAGTATTGGGTAGGATTAAGGGCTGTAGAATATGGTCACACAGAATAAGGCATTAATATGTGCTTTGTAAGTACTAATAAACAGCCAATATCCTAGTAATATGCATGTTAATAAGTAACTAGTTAATAGTGAGAATTGGACCCTAAACTAAAGTGTTATGGATGGATCTTGGATGGATGGATAGATGGATGGATGGATGGATGGACGGACGAATGGATGGATGAGGAGTTGATATCGGGCGAGTAATGTACATTTCAGGCCTGCACTGGTGACATGCTTAACAGGATGAGTACAGATACTGTTGTTTATTTCTAAACACTGAAAAATGTGTAAAATAAAATCTTAAATAATGAGAGTGGCATTCAAGAACCAATCAGAAAAAAAGAAGAAACTGAAACTTGAACTTTAAAAAATGCAGAACTTCCCATAAAATTCCGACCTAGTCTTTTTTTTTGGCACTTCCAAACTATCCTCTGCCTCACTCCTGTCATGAATACCTACTCTGTGGAATTATGCGTTCACGTACAATCCTAACCATTCCATTATTCATGATGTTTCTCTTCCCCTCTTTCTCTCTCCTCCCTGCTTATATTCATCTCCTAGTTTCTATATTGTGTCTGCTGTTGTTTTCAGCAGAAACTAGTATGACCACATCATCTTTCTGGTTCATGTATTGTTCTGTTTAATGAAGAGATGTGATATATTTGAATTGGGAAGGTGTCACAGATCTGCTGTGGTTTGCAGTAATTCAGCCATTGTGAGCCTGAATAATCTGTGTGACTCTAAACGTGCTGAAATGAAATGCAAAAAAAGCAGAAAAAGAAGGAAAGATACAGGAATGAATAGTGAAAGAAGGAAAATGGGAGAAATAAAGTACAGTATGTCATTTTTTATTATCAGCTTAAGTTCACATTTACCTACAAAGCAACGTAAAGTGCATTCAAGGTATTTTATGAGTTCATGCATTCCTAGCGAATTGAATACATGACCTTGGTGTTGTTAGCAGAACCACTATCTCGCTTTTATCACTTTTTTTTCAATCCCTTAGACATTTTGATGAGGAATGTCTGTGAATTTTGAAAAGGATAATGTTTGAATTAACATTGACTTTTTATGAATGCTGTCTGACAACAAACTTTGTACAGTTTAGACTTGCTTTCTCTTGCTTTTCAGCAAAAGTTTTAAATATTCATATCCATTTAAAAAGAAACATTCCAGACTGTGTCCTTCTAATTGTACCAAGTCTGATCGGAAACATTATTTTTGTAAATTAATTCTACAGAAAGACAACAGAAACTTCCAAATTTATATATATATATTTTTGTAAGAAAATGTTCCACAATTCAGTAAGAATTTCAAGAATCTTAAGAAGAATGTGCTTGCTGTCTGACATCTCTCCCCACAGAAGTGAAATTAAATGGCTGCTGTGGTCTCTGCCAGCTTAAAATAATTTTAATTTAATAGCACTTATACTTTTTAATACGTTCCCTTTGTTCTTTTCTTTACAGAAAATATGAGAATCCAGTAATGACTCAGCTCTTAACACTGGTTTGCACCTCGTGCTATAAGAGATGCACTGAGTTAGTTGTCATCGAGACTGACATGTTTTAAGGACAAGTGACTTCACTGGCTGTCAACTCTTCAGCTTATACTCATTTAATTTAATTTAATTTCATTTATTTATAAAGCACAAATAAACACAACAAAAGTTGACCACTGTGCTGTACATAGAAAAGAATAAAATAAAAGACACAGTAATAATAAAAAAGAAATACATCACTAAATTTGAGTTAAAAGAAACCAAAAGTTATAATGAATGAAATGAAAGGGTAAAAAGATAAAACTATAACTTCGATTTAAATTCATGTACGGATGATGCAGACCTCACAGATAAAGGAAGACTATTCTACACGGTTACCTCGCAACTTCAATCTTGATCTTGGATATGACGGAGATATACTGTCTGAGGATCGCAAGCATCTTACTGACTTATTCACGTTTAAAATATAAAAAAGTATATAACTTTTAATTTTATTTTGAAAATGACTGATGGTTTCGCTAGATAAATCCCTGTTCCTCGGCTGGGATTGTGCAGAGCCCTTTGAAGCCATTCAAAGCCTTTTGAAACTGCATTGATTTAGACCTTCAACCCGTTGGTTGCCATAGAAGTGCATTATGTGGAGAAAAATCCTGGAATGTTTTTCTTAAAAAACGTAATTTCTTTTCGACTGAAGAAAGAAAGACATGAACATCTTAGATGAGATGGGGGTGAGTAAATTATCAGGAAATTTTCATTTTGAAGTGAACTAATCCTTTAACTACTGAATTTATATGTTGGTCAAACTTAAAGAAAGAATCAAAAAGAACTCCCACATTTTTCACAGTGGGTTTGATATAAGAATTTAAATGAACACAATTAATATTTGGTTTTCCTTTTCCCACATAGGGCCCAAAGACAATTGCTTCAGTCTTACCCTCATTTAAATGCAAAAAATTCTGAGACATCCAAGATCGTACATCAGTTAAACATGCAAGCAAGGTAGGCCTTGCTTGTCATTAGGTTTTAAAGGTAAATAGATTTCGGTGTCATGTGCATAACAATTAAAGGACACTCCATGCTTCCTAAAAATTTAACCTAGTGGAAGCATGTAAAGTGAAAACAAAATGGGAGCCAGAATAGACCCTTGAGGAACACCACAGGTAAGGGGTGCTACAGATGAAACAGTGCGACCAATAGGCTACCTACTGAAAAAGTTATATTACTAAGATAAGATCTGAACCAGCTAATGGCAGTTGAGGACTCCACTAAATAAATATTGCTTGTTGGATTAAAAACAGAATTCAAAATATTAAATAGAGTCCTGGGACTATTTGTGCAGACTTCAGCTTATTCTGGTTTTAGCTGGTATCCCAGCTTGGTCATACTAGTCTGGATTACTGATTTTAGAGAGGTTTTAGACACCTGTCAGCTGACCAGATGAACTCCAGTTTAATCAGACTGGGAGACTAGTTAAAGCTCCAAAGACCAACACATTTTCTTTCTTCAACAGATTCAGTATCTGAGAGAGAAAAACCGTACATGAGATGAGCTTGTGATGTTTTTTATGGTCCTGGTCTTTAGAATACAGGGATGGACAATTGAACTCCTGAGGGGTCCTGCAGTCTTTGCCTTGACTTTGAGAAAATCAATTATGACAATTTGTTGCTCTGTGAAAAGATCGTTAACTTAACGAGCAGTGGGAAATTGGCGGGAAAATGTCTGATTAGGACATCTCACTGTGTGATGGTCCTGCTCTCTGATTAGATTACCGCACTAATAGGCTAACAAGAGCATTAACTGCAGTCGACATGATGAATTTGATCGACTGGTTGGGGTAATTGGGGCAGCCAATAAGAAACATGAGGGGTGAATTAATAGAAAAAGTCGCTGTTGTACCCCGTGCTGTCTGATGTGTGTGCCTGTGTTTTCATGCTGTAATACTGCAGTAAACACTATCTATCTATCTATCTATCTATCTGTCTATCTGTCTGTCTGTCTGTCTGTCTGTGTTCTCAAACGATCTATCTAACTGTTTATCAAACTAAATATGTCTGTCTATCAAACTGTCCACCTGTCTGTCTGTCTGTCTGTCTGTCTATCTACACTATATTGCCAAAAGTATTGGGACACCCCTCCAAATCATTGAATTCAGTTAGGGTTAGTTAGGGTTATTTGTTCCAATAACTTCCATGGCCACAGGTGTATAAAATCAAGCACCTATGCAGACTGCTTCTTCTAACATTTGTGAAAGAATGGGTTGCTCTCAGGACAACTGGGAACAACAGCAACTCAGCCACGAAGTGGTAGGCCACGTAAAATCACAGAGTGGGGTCAGTGCATGCTGAGGTGCACAGTGCGCAGATATCACCAAGTCAATAGCTACAGACCTCCAAACTTAGTGTGGCCTTCAGATAAGCTCAAGAACAGTGCATAGAGAGCTTCATGGAATGGGTTTCCATAGCCAAGCAGCTGCATCCAAGCCTTACATCACCAAGTGCAATGCAAAGTGTCGGATGCAGTGGTGTAAAGCACGCCACCACTGGACTCTAGAGTGTTCTCTGGAGTGATGAATCACGCTTCTCTGTCTGGCAATCCGATGGACGAGTCTGGGTTTGGCAGTTGCCAGGAGAACGGTACTTGCCTGACTGCATTGTGCCAAGAGTAAAGTTTGGTGGAGGGGGGATTATGGTGTGGGGTTGTTTTTCAGGGGTTAGGCTTGGCCCCTTAGTTCCAGTGAAAGGAACTCTTAATGCTTCAGCATACCAAGACATTTTGGACAATTTCATACTCCCAACTTTGTGGGAACAGTTTGGGGATGACCTCTTCCTGTTCCAACAAGACATGGATGAGCGAGTTTGGTGTGGAGGAACTTGACTGGCCTGCACAGAGTCCTGACCTCAACCCGACAGATCACCTTTGGGATGAATTAGAGCAGAGACTGTGAGCCGGGCCTTCTCGTCCAACATCAGTGCCTGACCTCACAAATGCGCTCTTAGAAGAATGTTCAGAAATTCCCATAAACATACTCCTAAACCTTTTGGAAAGCCTTCCCAGAAGAGTTGAAGCTGTTAAAGCTGCAAAGGGTGGACCAACTCCATATTAAACCCTACGGATTAAGAATGGGATGACATTAAAGTTCATGTGCATGTAAAGGCAGACGTCCCAAAACCTTTGGCAATATAATGTAATATGTGTTCTCAAACTATGTTTATCAAACTAAATATGCCTGTCTATCAAACTGTCACCTGTCTGTCTGTTTGTCTATCAAAACTATCTACCTGTCAACTGTCTGTCTGTCTGTCTAACATTCATTCTTTCATTTTTTTTGTTTGTTTAAACTTGTTCAAATAATTAAACATGTATTTTTAAGTTTATATGATATTTTGAATTCCAGATTTTCAATGTGGACTACACTGTTTCGTTAGTGTTGTGTGTGTGTATGTGTGTGTGTGTGTACAGGTAAGTGTGGGTGTCTTATGGTAAGTGTATGTGTGCGAGTGCGTGTGAATTAAGTTGATGCTAATTGGCCGATGCAGGGTTCAACAGTAAAACGTGGCAGCATGCTGGACAGACAGAGACAGATCACAGTCTACACCCTCTCCATTATTCATGTCGCTCTGACACCTCCCTCTCCCAGGCTATCTTCCCTCCTCTCTCTCTTTCTCTCTCTCTCTCTCTCTCTCACTTCCACACCACGGCCATGTTGACAGGCAACACAGGGGTGTCGGACCATTTATTAATACAGGTGAACAGCCTTAGTGTGATAAAGAGAGATGGAGAGGTAGAGGGAGAAGGACGAAGGGAATGACAGGGAGAGAAAGAGATGAATAAGAGCAGTATGAATTATGGAGAGGTTGTTGTTTTGTTACACCTCCTCAAAACCCATCCAAACTCAGGTCACAGATCTCATATAAATTCACAGAAGCTTTCAGTATGCTGACAACATGTACTGTACCTCACTTGCCATTTATACAGAAATTGGCAAAAATTCCCATGAGTGTGCTTAAAGTGTCCATTTATCTATATGTGACATCTTTGTTACATGTTACGCCTTGTTACAAAGAACATTACCACATTTGTTCAGCTCTGCTTAGATGATCAATGAACAACCCTGAACTCTGAAGCCTAGAACACAGTTACCAAATTACATTTTGATTTACTTCTGCAATGATGAGTTTAAGGCCATAATGTTGAGAGTGTTTATGTGTCCTAAAAGACCTTTAAATCACGGCTAATTGTGTTGTGCAATGACGGGGCCATTACATTCAACTATACTTAGTGTCCGGGGAGACGGCCAATACGACTGGTCAGTCCAGTCTAGACGTTGTAGTTTTATGTTTCTTGCAGCTGTATTTTATATTAACATGGCAGTAGCTGTAAGGGACAGTTGCTCAAATGAATTGTGGGAGAATTGGATATTTGAGTTGTTTGACTAACTCCACATCCACCAGCCTTACCTTTCAAATTGAGCCAGTGTGAGCGACTGCCGCCCATGCACAAAGTTTAGCATCTGCTTTGACAGGAGAATGTGAAACAGGAAGGCAACTCGTGTCCTTGCTGTCTAAACAGATCTTCAAATGTGTCAGCCAAGCACAGGTGAGCTCATTTACAGGGGAATGAGGTGAGTTTGTGACTTCAACAGCTGTTTATTGTGGAAATCGCTCACTGACTCATTTCTCTTTTTCGTCAGTGAGAGGATGCAGGAGATTAAAGCTGCTGTCTGCATTTTTTTTCAGTGTTACTGTAAAATGCTTTCTCACAATTTAATGTGCAGAGACAACTATAGGTAAGATTGATTTAGCGAAAATGTATGAATTTACAACCTTTCAAAATTGAGGGTCAGTGGACAAATAAGAGCATCCAAGGAAAACTTGTGTTAAGTTCTTTGTATTATCTATGCATTCAAAGTTTATATTTATTTTTTAAAAATACTTCAATTGAATGAGGTTGTGTATTCATCCGGTAAAAGATTATATATTTTCCTTATGTCTTGAACATACACACATAAATTAAATAAGTTTTTCAGTTTAAAAATATGTTTTTACAAACATTATGAATTATGAATTCCTAAATAACATGTTTTTGGGGGATTGTACCACATGACGTTTTACAGCTTGTCTGGTCATAAAAAGTTCAAATGAGCTGATATTTTAAGATAATTCTACTGCACAACATGACTTTGATTTGGCAGTTTTCTAAGAAACAACACAGGTTTTCTTTTCAAGAATAATTTTAATATTTGGACAGTTGCACCTTTGATGGTTTTGAATTTATGACCCTATATATAATTTCATTTTTTTTATATATATTTGAATAAATTAATAGAACATATCACAGAAATAATTAAACACTGCACATTGAACTGCTTGCTTTAAATGTTGAGTGCGGCAGTGCTGTTCAGAAATATTTCATTCTAAATGTTCAATAAGACTCTGTAGCACATTGAAGTGAGCCTGAGGTTGTGACCATTGCAATGTATGAATGACTGTTCCTCATTAAGGTATACATCTTTTATGAATCTAGCATGTTTTGAAATCGATTCAGCTAATTTGTGTCCAGAGAAAAACACACTAGATGAATGCTCAGTCCAGACTGATGCTATAGCTCTGGCGTTCACCTCAGGTTTACTACTTAAATATGGTAACATTTTAATACAATATTTTATCTTAAAGGGATAGTTCACCCAAAAATTTAAATTCTTTCATTGTTTACTCGCCCTCATGTTGTTCCAAACCCATAAGACTTTCGTTCATCTTCAGAACACAAATGAAGATCAAAATTTTGGAGATTTCTGTCCCTCCATTGACAGCTATGCACACGCCTCAAAAAGTTCATAAAGAGATCGTAAAACTAATCCATATTAATTGAGCAGTTTAGTCCAAATTTTTTGAAGAGACATGATCACTTTATATGACGAACAGATAGAATTTAGGCTTTTATTTACATATAAACATTGATCAGTGAACGTAAACAGAAGCTCAACTTGACTTGCTTGATGCGTTAGAACAAACCCTAATTGGTTCTTGCAGAAGCTCAAATGTGCTGCGTAACACACAGGAATGAACCTCTCGCACATCAAGCAAACATGTTTGATCTTGCATTTACCATAACTGATGTGTGAGTTGATGAATGGTTATATGCAAGTAAAAGCCTAAATTCAATCTGTTCATCATATAAAGTGTCTCTTCAGAAAATTTGGACTAAACCACTTAATTCATATGGATTAGTTTTACAATCTCTTTATGAAGTTTTTGAAGTGTCAAAGTGCTAGTTGCTTAGACTGTCAATGGAGGGACAGAAAATTCCAAAATATTCTGGGGACCATGATATTTTTGTGAAAATGATAAAAACACTAGCGGTGGCTTGCGTGGGAAAGAGTTAAAGGGGATTTGAATTATGCAGAATGTGTCTGAATTTCAGCTCAAAATACCCCACAGATGATTTATTATGTTGTAAATGTCAATTTTTGAGTGAAAGCAAAAACATGATGTTTCCGTGTATGTATCTTTAAATGCAACCCCACCCCCTATTCAAAATTGCTCTGTGACTTTACAGCTCGTGCCTCGGATACTCTGCCAAAAACTAACAAAAAATCTGTTTGGTTTTGATTATCATCTCTATCGCGGCTGCGCTCATGTGACTTTGCAGTTCATAATCATGAACCTTTTTTTATTTGCATGCGTTTTAAAGCCACAGAAACTGTGTACAGCTCACTCAGGGGAGGAGCTAAGCTAATAGGGCAGATTCTGTCGCCCGTCGTAGATGGGGATTGTTTCAATGTGACGTCAAATTGGAGCACATTTCTGAATGGCTCATTTTGAGACACTGTTTCAGATTTATGGGGAAAATAACAAACGGAATGAATGGCTTTTTACCATAATAGGGGGGTTGTGTACACACATTGCAGACACATAAACGTGTTCAAAAACGATATAAAAGTGAATTTTGCATAATAGACCCCCTTTAAAATATTTTCATTTGTGTTCTGAAGATGAATGAAAGTCTTACAGGTTTGGAATGACATAAGAGTGAGTAAATGATGACAGAATTAGAATTTTTGGGTGAACTAACACTTGAATTTATTTATATGGTAAATATAACAACAATAATATAACAATAATGATGTACAGTCAGCTGGTCATAATCGCAAAATATACAAGACCCATCTGCTTCAGTTTTATTTCCCAAATACCCCTCGTAGCTTTTAGGCATGATTATGTTTCAAATCGCAGCTCGCGGTTGCATCATCGCTCTGTTGCGTGTAGATAATTCTCCTGTGTTAATTACTCTGCTGTTAGACTATGATCCTCCAGGCTGGAACTTTCATTCTTGACCACTTGTCACAGTGGAAATCTATCCTTCTCTCTCTCTTCCCTCTCTCTCTCAAGATTCGAATCCTGAGGCTGTAGTCAGGGCTTTAATTTTTGTTTGGATGCCAGTCAAAAGATCAAAGGCTACTGTTGATTTTTATAACTGTTAATGTGTTTGCCCCTTACGCTCTGTGCTGCTCAGTTACACGGTTGACTGGAGGGAATGTGGTAGAAATCACTGGGCAAAAATAATTAGAATGATCTTTACATTTAATGTGAGGCATGACCCAGACATGTTCAGAGGTCTGTGCTGCAGAAATGAGCATTTGAATGTTTTAAGACTGGATTGGTTGTTTAGCAGTAGATGTTGTCACAGGCCTGGTGCCCAGAGAGCAGTAACCCAGAGTTCAATTTTGTTTGCAAACGCTGTTTACACTCTCTCAAGGCCGCATGATGCTTTTTCCTCTGTGTCCTACCTCTCTGTCAGTGTGAGAGAATGGAGGATTGCAGGGAGAGTCTATGTTTCACTTATTCTTTTCTAATTTTTGTATTAATGTACTATGTGATGTAATACTGCTTTGTAATATTACCACTGGGAGATATCATTAGGAAGCATGGCGTTAGTTTTCATTGTTATGCTGACGATACTCAGCTCTATATTTCTTCACGCCCTGACGAAACTTACAAATTCACAAGATTAACGGAATGCATAGCTGATATAAAAAATTGGATGACTAGTAATTTCCTGCAACTTAATTCAGAAAAATCAGAATTTTTAATTATTGGACAAAAAAACTCCACATGTAGTAACCTAGAATACTGTCTAACACTTGATGGCTGCTCTGTCAAGTCCTCGTCGTCAGTTAGGAACCTGGGTGTGCTCTTTGATACCAACCTCTCATTTGAAAGCCATGTTTCTAGCATCTGTAAAACTGCATTTTACCATCTTAAAAATATATATAAATTACGGCATATGCTTTCAATGCAAAATGCTGAACAGTTAGTTCATGCGTTCATGACCTCAAGGCTAGATTATTGTAATGCTCTACTGGGTGGTTTCCCTGCTCGCTTAATAAATAAACTGCAGCTGGTCCAAAACGCAGCAGCTCGAGTTCTTACTAGAACCAGGAAGTATGACCATAGTAGCCCGGTTCAGTCAACACTGCACTGGCTCCCTATTAAACATCGCATACATTTTAAAATCTTGCTAATTACTTACAAAGCACTAAATGGTTTAGCTCCCCAGTACTTGAACGAGCTCTTAACGCATTATACTCCATCACGTGTATTGAGGTCTCAAAACTCTGGCCAGCTGATAATACCTAGAATAACAAAATCAACTGCAGGTGGTCGATCCTTTTCCTATTTAGCACCTAAACTCTGGAACAGCCTTCCTAGCATTGTTCGGGAAGCAGACACACTCTGTCAGTTTAAATCTAGACTAAAAACGCATCTCTTTACTATGGCATACACATAAAATATTTTTAATTTATATTTTATTCAAATTGTTAGGCTGCATTAACTAGGTCAGCCGGAACCGGAAACACTTCCCATAACACCTGATGTACTCGTTACATCATAAGAAGAATGGCATCTACGCTAATGTTAGTCTCTCTGTTTATCCCGAGGTTTACTGCAATCAGCCGGATCCGAGCCGTATCCAGATCAGATGGTGGACCAGTGCCCAGACATTACCAACTCATCCATGAAGTGTCTGCAGAGACCCTGTCAATTAGTATACCCTCTGAAATTGCTCATCGACATGGCATCCTCAATAGAACCATCTCCGGCGTGATGACTCCGATATTTCGAATATTCCTATTTAATAATTGTTTAATCGACACGCCATCCTCAATAAACCCGTCTCCGGGCGTGATGCCTCCGATCTTTCGAATATTCCGATCTAATATTACTTCTGACCTATAAGGCTGCCAAAATAGTAATCATACACTGTTTGTTAATTGGCCAGAGGAGAATTGGCACCCCGACTGAGCCTGGTTTCTCCCAAGGTTTATTTTTCTCCATTAGGACACCTGATGGAGTTTTGGTTCCTTGCCACTGTCGCCTTTGGCTTGCTCAGTTGGGGACACTAAATTTTCAAATAAATATCCAAATAAATGTAATTACTAAACTAAATTATATCAACTACATTAATTGAATATATATGATAATTTAAATGAGCTAGATGACATCACCGTTTTCTCCAGAGCAGCTGTAGAGCCGAATCAAATTCTGTTGCATTATTTTCCTGTTTAACACTGTGAAGCTGCTTTGAAACAATCTGCATTGTAAAAAGCGCTATATAAATAAAGTTGACTTGACTACTGTAAAACACCTTGGTCAACCTATGTTGTATTTATATGGCGCTATACAAATAAACGTGACATTGATATGAGATGCATAAAAATGCATATTAAAAATAAATTTTCCTTCAAATTATTTAGATGCTCTTAAGCATTTAATGCATAACCAAAAATATAATATCCAGTGGACAGATATTATTATAGAGACAATCATTTGTTTTTACCACAAAATAGGCAATACAATTTTTTTTTTTACTGGTATATTCAGTCTAGTAAAGTTGTTTATGTTTGGAGTTAGTAGCTGCAAAAACATAATAGAAGGAAATAAAAAATAAACTGACAAGAATGCAATGATATAGCCTACTGTGTAGATCAAAATTCATTGCATTTTCTCTTTCTGTGTCAGGGTCTTATTCAGAACTGACTGACTATAAAATAAAAATACCAGAACCAAATTGTCAGGATATACACACTGGACAAGGTTAGTGAAGATCAAAACGCACTTTATTTGGGAACACAGGGCAGAGAATGGGGTGTAGCAGATGCACTTGTATCACGGTGAGAGATGGTAGATGAATAACAGTCTTGTTGCTTGTCTTACAGAGGAAGTATGGAGATGGAGAAACGGATACCTCAGCAGCCGGGATGAAAGGTGAGTAACGAAAGCCAACACTCTGGGATTCACAGAGAAGTCGCAAGGAGACAGGAACACATTGGGAAACCCAAGGAGATCAGGTAAGTGAGTCTTTCCTAGTGCAAGGCCAGACAATGAGTGAAGGTGAGCTGTGTGAATGTATAGAGCGCTGCTGATGAGGGGATTGATGACAGGTGCGGGTGATCAGTACTCTGGTGACAGGGATCGCTGTGTGATGGAAGTGAGAGAGCCTGGCTGATCTGTGACACAAATGGTTATAAGCCATGAACCAAACCAACCAGCTATAAGGTGAATCACAACATTGCAAGCATTGATTTGAAGCAAAAAAGTATTTGAAAATCGAAAAAAAAAAAAAAAGGAAGGAAAACAAAACAAAGGTTTAAGACTGTGTATTTAACGGCTTTAATGAGGGAAAGAACTACAATGAATCATTGAAAATTACATAATCAAAATAAAAATAAAAGTAAGAATTTACTGTATATATACTGTATATATTCACACAAACTAAAATTTTAGTAGTTTGAGAGTGTAGGGAGACTGACTTTTACGTCACTAGCAGTTCTTCATGGTAGTGGCCGGATCTTTTGGCGCAATTTATTTGTTTTCATTCTCTGATTGGTGGAGATTTCTTTAGTGTATTAATGTAGATTTTCATCTAACATTTTGCTGTTGAACATGATTATTTATAAAAATAAGTTTAAATAATATGGGCTGATGGCTTCAACAAAAGCCTAACATAAATCAACAACCTCTTAACTCACAGTAGGTCTGTCTTTAACGGTTTATAAGTTATCGTTAAAAATGTATTCCTCTACGGAGTAAATGATTTTTACTTTCGGGAACCTGTCTGTTGCACTCTATACTCCATTACTATTACTGCATTACTATTTAGCGCAAACAATCCAGCGTGACCAGTGAAGTCCGATTCTTTTCAGTGATTCAAAAACATTCCTACAACGCGACAAAGGAATTCGGTTTCTTATTGTAATGTGCAGCATCTTTTATGCTGAGTTCACACTGCACGATTTTCAAAGTAGTCAGATCACTGTTCTTTCCACACTACACGACTATCTGGAGTTGCATTCAGTTGCTGCTGTGTGCACATTGCACGATGGATCTGCGACAGGAGGTTTAACACTGGATGGCTTTACAATAGGAAGAATAGCTGACAACTCTGTCCGGTCCGCAAACTACGTTTCACAACCAAACACACACAAGATGTGACTAGGAAACAATGCGAGATCACGCATGCGTCAGACTGGAGTTCTCGCGTAAGATTGGAATTGTTATTAAAAATGATAGCCCGCAAGAAGCTTGCGATCCAAATTGTCTGTTCGCTGATTTGCAGGGAAAAGGAGAAAAATAAAAAAAAATGATGGAGGAGGAAATGGTTGGGGAGATGCGGGGAGCAAGGATTGTGTTCTGCAAAGAGAGTTGGAGGTAAATAAATAATTTTGCAATGTGCTGCTGTTGTGGCTGGTCAAGAAAATGTTTGTGCTTTGTTTCTGTTTTATATAATTGTAAATATATCTATTAAAATACTTATATTCTGTTGTATAACTCCTCCCCCAACTTCCTGCTGCCATGTATCTTGCTCTGTCTTTGGCTGTAGGTCATCGTCCATGTAATTTTCAGTCAGAACACATTTCACACAGCAGGATTTTGAATCCTGGATTTGGATTTAGCATGCCAAATAACTCATGGGTGTTGGCGACTCGTCTGCGATTCTCTCTGATTGTCACTCGCGTGAACGAGCACCGATTTGCTTATGATTTCGGGCATTTGTCAGCGATTTCAGTAGAGATTTCAGCAGTGTGAACTCAGCATTAGTGAATCACAAATGTAGCAAGACCAGTGTAGTCCGATCCTTGAGCGATAGTTTCTATTGAGGGGCTTCTTTTTAGTTATTCAACAACATACAGAGTGACTGACCAGTGAAGTCTGATTACCAAGGGAATGACACCGCCTTATGACTTATAAATTACTTGTTCATTTTAGCAATAAAAAAAAAACACAGTGCATCCTGTTTAGTCCGATTCCTGACTCATTAACCAGTTCTTTTAGACAGTTATAAATATACTGCACAACCAATGATTGTTTTGAGTCAGTTTTGTGGATCACAAACAAGTGCTAATTTATAAAGATAAAAGAATAAATATGTTATCATATTGATTTAAAAAAAAAAATAATCTAATCCCTGAAGATTAGAAAAAAATAATGAAACAAATAACAACATGATTTTTCAATATTGAGTATATTTTCAAGTTATTAAAATGGCCTTGGGCTTTCTCAGATCCCAACCAAAAATGTGGATTAAAGAGACAGAAAGAAAGAAATCTAGCTTAAAAATTATTTTTTAAATAAAATAATAATTCTCTTCTCTCTAGTCCAACTGGGTCTTTGGGACACTAAATATATCCAGACCGCTTTCAGAGCCATCGCCATGATACGACTGCTGATGTCATCATCCCTGGCTACAGATGATTCAGTGAAGACTTTAAAAAAACAAATTCAATTTATAGAAACATCAGAAGGTTCTGCGCAGGGAAACGTTCATCACTTTTTCTAAATTTAACCATCACATATTCTTGCCCAGAATGAAGCTGATGGATGAAAACCACCTAAGTGTGTCTTCTAGCGGATCATTTCCCCAAAGGGAATCAGTTGAGCTGAGAGCTCTGAATATGTCTGTCAGAAGAAATCAATGGGCTTACAAACTTACCCAGCAATGCATAACAAACAGCACCAACACTACAGCCAACCTCATCTAAACTATTTATACAGTTTGCATTTTAAAATGAACAGGAACACATTACACACTTTCTATTATCTATCATGCTATTGCTATTGTAGTAGAGGATGTATTTGCCTTGACTGGTACAGAATCCTAAAACTGAAAGCCTTATTAAAAATACACAGTCACAGTGTTTTGTTTCTTACAGACTTGAAGAAGGTTTACAATCTCTCTCTTTGTCTACACAACAGGCCTTTAAAACAGAGACAATAACACCCTGACTCACGCTCTCGGTTGTCAAAAAAAAAAAGAAAACCCTGGCAGCCACCAATCTGTCTCCTCCCACAAACACTCGCTGCTTCAACAACCTGACATTTACAATTAAGAATTTTAATTGCTGTTGTCTCGTTATTGAGGGCTTCGCACAGATTGGAGAGCTAATACAATTCTCGTTAACTTGAAGGTTGCGTCTGCCTCAATTAATTTCACATTTTCTTGTAATTTTTCGATAAAATTTATGACATTTCTTCACTGAACCTGTTATTATGCATGTCACTGCAGTTTACAATAAAAGTTAGAACAAAATGGAGTTTATAGGCCTAACAGATTCCCAGTATAGTTGATATGTGCCATCAGGCTTCTTAGCCTATAACTACACTGTAACATAAACAAAAAAATGTGGTAACGTGTTATAGGTAAGTCATTTTTGGGGTTCGATGAAAATAGAACTAGCTAAACCAAAACCAAACCAGTATAAACCAACCTGGTCCCCATATGGGAAAAATATAGGGAAGAGTGGGGTAAGATGAGCCCGTGGGTAAGTTGACCCACCACCTGTATGTTGGCAACTGTATACTTTTATTGACATGTGACCATATATTTTGGAACCACCGATTTTACCACATTTCTGGGAGCAACGGTTTTTGGCTTGGTTATACCAAAATGCATAACAGATGTAATGGCTGTTACATCAAAGCAAATTTATTCAGGTCTAAAAATATTTATGATGCATGTTGGTGATTTAGCAATGAAACCATGCTATGACAAAAACATGCAAATCATTTAGCTAAATATTAGCCTGAATTGGTTTCTTTCCAAAATGGCAACTATGGGACACAATGAGCCAAATGCTGTGGGGTAAACTGAGCCAGCGTTTTAACTCACCCCACCATTAGGCACTGAAGCTAAATTAAATCTCTGAAGTATAAACTGGTATAATTGTAATGTAATATTATGCAACTGGTTTAGTTTATCATATATGTATGATCAACTAACAGTGTACAAGTACACCAAATCCTTCTCTGATGAGAACCAGATGCTTTTCACCATAATCATATATATCTTTCCACCTGTAGTCACTAATGGCCTAACATGGTCGACATTGCCGAAAAGCTACCATGCCAAGAATCTTTTGACTAAAAAGTTTATTAGTTTCAGTGACATTTATTTATTCATTCTAACTCAGTTTTTATTTAATTTTACTCAACAAACTCTCTGTTTAGACTGTTTTGGGAAGGTTTCAACTTTGGTGTTCAACATATTGTTTCAAAAATGCAAAACATTAAAGATATTGAAATCTAAACCTCATTTGTTTTGTTTTATGTTGTTTTAGTTAGCTTTAAGAAAATAAATAATAAATACGACTAGTTGAAAAAGGAAATTCAATTATTAAATTAGCTTTTTAAAAGAGGTAAATTATCTTTAAAATTTCACATGGGTTTGAATCAGATTCATTTAGATGGTCAGTTTACACCCAGATTGTGCAACCCACTGACTGTAAAAAATGATTGTGATTTTAACGGTAAAAGACTGTAAAAACTGTAAAAACAGTTAACTGGTTAACAGAAAGTTTCCGTACTATACGGTGAATAACTGTAATAGATCTAACCTTACATTTAATGTAATTTTACAATAAAATACTGTACTTTTTTTTTTTTGTTGTTAAGTTTTTGGAAGTGAAAAAGAACAAGTCGTTGTGTAATTGAAAAAAAACGTAAATTGACATTCCCAGAATTCCCTGCGTGACACTTCGTTGAAATAACTATGTTTCTTCTTAGTTTTTTCTAATCAGTTATGTACATTAGGGTTTTATGTTACATTTAATGTTGTTAAATTAATGTTTATTGCATTTTTTAAATTTCATTTGTGTTACCATGATGGTGTTTAGTGTTGTGTAGTGTAGATGGTGTGAATGACTCGGTGCACCTTCTATATTAGTATTATCCTCCTAAATGCTGTTTGTGATGAGCTTTGATTCATCATGTGACTCTCATCACCACTGTGATTGGTGGTTGTCAGTATATATCAAAGGTACATAACAGATATTAGTATTTCAGTAGGATGGTAATTTAACATTATTTCAGTTAATGAAATATGGTTATTTACTGTAAATGTAACTTAAATCTGTAAAACCTAAAATGTTGCTATACCGTATTTTTTACGGTAAAGTTCTGCCAACCACAGCTCCCATTTTTTTATCGTAAATTTTACTGGGATTTTTTTGCCCCTAACCTGGGGCAAATTGAGCCACAGGAATACTTTTTTATAATCTTATAAGCCATATTTTTATAATCCTTTGTCATAGATGCATTCTGATAATTTAAAATGCTTTCATTGTACTCCTGCCTAATTTTCCTTATCTTAAGGACCACATAAGTAAAACTATGGCTCATCTTACCCCACCTCTCCCCCTCTGCATACCGGTATATATTTTAAGGTATAATTGTAATATATTTCAAAACAATAAACCAGTCTAAAGTTGTTTGCTGGTCTAACTGGAACCCCGGCCTGACAAACCCCTCTAAAATCAGCAAACCAGACAGGCCTGAATGAACAGCTAAGATTGGCAAATCAGCTTAGGCTGGTTTAAAATGTTTTTATTTCAACAGGGACTGTGGAATTGTTCTGTAAAATTGCCATTATTTTCTCACACATTAACTTGACCATTATGTGGTGCATCTGTTATCAGGGCTTATGTGGCATACTGTGTTTTTGCACTTGTGTATGATTTTGTTCTTGTTGCTTCTAAAGGCAGAAGTATCTCTCATGGTCTCACTGAGCTGGTGAAGGAAAATCAATAAGATTCGGGATAATCACTGCCGTCTGTTATCCTGCCAAGCATTTTCTACAAACACAGTTTAAGAGCACCGCAATCCATACAATTACCTGCAACGCACCCCAGAGACGTGACGCTCTTAGCATACGCTTACAGATCCATAAAAAGCAGCAGATCGTCATACAGGCAGCCACGGAAGGAATGGATCTGCTGTATGCACTATATGGAGAAATGGTATTTGTGTTTACCTGTTCACGGATGTTAACCTTCACCCTTTTAAGGGGGTTTTATCCTTCAGGAGCAATAACTGCTAATACATGGGATCAGATGATTATTTATCTCAAAGAAGGCAGAGAGCTGCCCTTCTTGTGCCCTACATTAGTGCTGAGAGTGTGGCTGTTCTTTAAAGATGGAGGGGGCTGTTTGTATTGTAGAAGAGTTCAATATGTTTGAGCTCCCCTGCTCCTCTCACGAATGCCTGCTGATTTTATTCACATAATATTAGAATCCAACACTCACTCACCATTTACCCTTCACACTATAATTACTCTCCCACCTCAGGCCTTTAAATGACTCAAATGTCACTGCAGTAGGTCATCATGGCAGGTCGTGTTCAGTGTCTGGCAGGTGAACAGAATGTGTGCATGTGTAAATGCTTACATCTGTGCAGTGTTGGACAAGCTACTCAAAAATAAAATATATATATAAAAAATTTAGAAAGTTAACTTTAGAAAAATTTGCTACAGTAAGCTAAGCTGAAAGCTTTAGATAAAGTAGCCAGCAACAAATAACAATACACGATGCATGGGAAATGTAGCTTGTTTAATCGATGCTAATTCATATTTTTCATGTATAATGCATTAATATATTGTGCATGTCTATTTGTTAAGGAGACAAAGTAATAATAATGCAACATTAAATCTTAAACTATACAGTATATACACTAATCAGGCATAACATTATGACAGGTTAAGTGAATAACACTGATTATCTCTTCATCACGGCAGCTGTTAGTGGGTGGGATATATTAGGCAGCAAGTGAACATAGTTGATGTGTTAGAAGCAGGAAAAATTGGCAAGCAAGGATTTGAGCGAGTTTGACAAGGGCCAAATTGAGATTGCTAGACGACTGGGTCAGAGCATCTCCAAAACTGCAGCTCTTGTGGGGTGTTCCCGGTCTGCAGTGGTCAGTATCTATCAAAAGTGGTCCAAGGAAGGAACAGTGGTGAACCGGCGACAGGGTCATGGGTGGCCAAGGCTCACTGATGCACGTGGGGAGCGAAGGCTGGCCCGTGTGGTCCGATCAAACAGATGAGCTACTTAGCTCAAATTGCTCAAGAAGTTAATGCTGGTTCTGATTGAGAGGTGTCAGAATACATAGTGCATCGCAGTTTGTTTCGTATGGGACTGCATAGCTGCAGACCAATCAGGGTCCCCATGCTGACCCCTGTCCACTGCCAAAAGCGCCAACAATGGGCACATGAGCATCAGAACTGAACCACGGAGCAATGGAAGAAGGTGACCTGGTCTGATGAATCACGTTTTCTTTTACATCACGTGGTTGGTCGGGTGCGTGTCTTCGCTTACCTGGGGAACACATGGCACCAGGATGCACTATGGAAAGGAGGCAAGCCGGCGGAGGCAGTGTGATGCTTTGGGCAATGTTCTGCTGGGAAACCTTGGGTCTTGCCATCCATATGGATGTTACTTTGACACGTACCACCTACCTAAGCATTGTTGCAGACCATGTACACACTTTCATGGAAACGGTATTCCCTGGTGGCTGTGGCCTTTTTCAGCAGGATAATGCGCCCTGCCACAAAGCAAAAATGGTTCAGGAATGGTTTGAGGAGCAGAATGAGTTTGAGGTGTTGACTTGGCCTCCAAATTCCCCAGATCTCAATCCAATCGAGCATCTGTGGAATGTGCTGAACAAACAAGTCTGATCCATGGAGGCCCCACCTCGCAACTTACAGGACTTAAAGGATCTGATGCTAACATCTTGGTGCTAGATACCACAGCACACAGGGGTCTAGTGGAGTTCATGTCTTGACGGGTCAGGGCTGTTTTGGCAGCAAAAGGTGGAGCAGCACAATATTAGGTCATAATGTTATACCTGACCGGTGTGTATATGTGTATATATACACTACCAGTCAAAAATTTGGACACACTTTCTCATTCTCTTTGGGAAAGTGTGTCCATATATATATATATATATGTAAGGGTGGATCGCCTACAGTGGTTCAGGCTGCAGGGTTGCCGAACGACTAAAGAAACGCTATCAGCAAGA
Organism: Rhinogobio ventralis; assembly: GCA_039654625.1. Taxonomy (NCBI): domain Eukaryota; kingdom Metazoa; phylum Chordata; class Actinopteri; order Cypriniformes; family Gobionidae; genus Rhinogobio; species Rhinogobio ventralis. The sequence goes on from CM077211.1 coordinate 21,462,365, forward strand.
TGGCAGAAAACTGTAAATTTCTCGTCTATTACCACCCACTGCAATGACGGAAATAAGCGCAGTTACAATAGCAAAATATGTGGGAGAGCATTGCTATAGTGTGACTATTGTATTTGCAATAGGTAAAACTTCAAAGTCAATACCAAATCAAAACTAGTTAGCATGGTATTTGTAATACAAAGGATTTAATGACAATTACTGGTCATGGTTACACTTAAAATAGTTTCAAAATAGATGCATGAGATGATAAAAACTTATACCATTAATTGTACCCAGCATGTATAGAATGTTACCTGAGGGATAGAAAGTGAGAGAGAGGGAGAGACAGGTTTTAGAAAAGAGAAGAGAGAAAGAGCCAGAGCAAAGAAGCCCCAGCGAAAGGAAGAGCCAGAGAGCAGGCCCCAAGAAGAGAGAGAGCCAGAGCAACCGTTACAATCTTCTTTCATCCTTTTCTTGACCATGTGACTGAAACCCAAACGTGAGACATTTAAACTGACCAATCAGGTAATTACAACTTCCCCCACTGTAAAGGTGTGACACATTTTGGCCTACAGGCCTTCAACATCTCTTTGTCTTTAGGAATTCCAAATGGCCCTTCTGGGAGGAAAACAGTAAAGCAAATGCCTTTGTTCAATTCCAAATATCTTTGATTAATAAACATTCATTCATCAACTTATTCATTAATAAGAATCGACTCAAAAGATTGATTCCCCAGGTCAATCATTCTGTACTGTTTTTGTGAGGAAAAAGTGCATACTTTTGAGTGTGTAGAAGAGTAGGCAAGCTTTGGGACATACTACTTCGTCATAATTGCGTCTTTAACAGACAGCTCTGTCCCTTAGTTACATGCGTCCTGTCACAGTTTAAACTGCCCTGTCAATCATCTTGTCTCAGTTAAAATCCTCCAAATTTAATTTAATTTAATTTCCTACCGGAGAGAAATGTAGTAGCACGTTGATGTGTCTTTCATGCGGATAACTCTCCTCATGTCTTTGCATAATGATGCATTTAAAAGTTAATGATCAAATGTATTTTTATAAAAGTATGCATATAAAATTTAATGTGGATAACATTGAATAAACATATTTTCTGTAGGTTAGATACATACCAACCATATCACCCAATTAATTGGAAAGAACTGACTCCGGAGTCATTCATTCCCAAATTATCCATTGCTTGTTCTGATTCTAATCAGTCGAGAGAGAATACTTTACACATCTTTACTGCTGAAATATTATCAAGAAATAAATAACATTGTAGCATTTTATAGTTCTTCCCCACTTAAAGCGATAGTTCACCCAAAAATGACAATTCTGTCTTTATTTACTCCCCCCTCATGTTGTTCCAAACCTGTATGAATTTCTTCTGTTGAACACAAAAGAAGATATTTTGAAGAATATGGGTAAATAAACAGTTGATGGACCCCATTGACTTCCATAGTATTTTTTTCCCATACTATGGAAGTCTATGGAGTCCATCAACTGTTTGGTTTACCGACATTCATCAAAATATCTTCTTTTGTGTTCAACAGAAGAAAGAAATTCATACAGGTTTGGAACAACATGAGGGGGAGTAAATGATGACAGAATTGTCATTTTTGGGTGAACTATCCCATTAATAAAAAAAAAAAAAAATTCAAATATTACTCACAATATCAATATATTAATAAGCTTATATTCAATAAGCTATAAGCTTCAATATTTAAATAATAGAGACGCTACCACCATGTTAATGACAAATTGTTAAACAAATAGATTTATTACTTTTAGCAATGCTATTGCTCATCACTTCAGCTGTGCAGATTATTTGCCTGTGTTTTTTATTTATTTGTAGGTGACGGTGGATGGAAGATTGCTGCATTTTGAAGAACATAGCTCGATATTTCTCTTTCACTCTCTTGAGGGTGGTTTAAATTAGTCTCGTTGATAGAAAACCAGACACACAATGGTGGCCCCAGGGGGATGGGTGATGGAGAAACAGCTCTGAAGCAGACTGGCAGCACCTTTCTTCATCATTGTCCTGTTAGCATATGTCCACACACACACAGGCCAAGGAACCACAGCTGAAATGCATCTTGATTGAGGAACATTTATTGATTGCCTACAGTTTGTCCTTTCCTTCTGGTTTTGTTTGGTGTCTCGCCTGGTCGAGGGGGTTGTTGTGGTCACCATTGAGTGTCAGCGGCTCTTTGAGGTGATGATCTGGAAATGATTCTCATTTACAGCATGAGAGAATAGTGACAGGCTCATAGAAATGTACAATTTCCGCTCTTGTGAACAAAACGAATTGATTTCCCTGCACACAGAGCCAATGACCTGAAGAACAACGCTAACAGATTGTCTAGTCTTTATTTTCATCTCAAACAATTAGTCACGTCAACAAACCCAGAGAGTGCCCACATGATAATTAAGAAATAATTATGTACATTTAAGTCACAAAATGACTGGGTTGTGTGTTATTTAAGGAAAAAGCCCTGTGTTCTATTCTGAGCCAGGCAGAAAATGCACTTCTACAATGACACTAGTAAATCAGAACGCTTTCTATATTTAGAAACTAACATAACATTTGCACCACTGCCTGTAGAGGAACATCAGGCTTTAGTGGTAACTTAGCAACTGGTGCTAGGCAACCTTGTTGGTAAGCATGGATCTGCTGCAGAGGGGGCGTGGCTGAGGAGGTCTTTGAGTTTTAATTTAAACAGATAGGACAGCCTGCTACTCATTACCAGACATTCAGCGCACAAGTATTTCAATACCTGCTTCATGTCTGGAAATCTTTTAGGACAGTGGATTAGCATATTTTAAGAAAGAACTCAGACCCGTTTGATCGCCTTAGCAGCCTCAGCTAGCCAAACATCTATCACTGCTCGGCGTCTGACAACGCTACTAATTAACAATTCATTACATTAGCCTGCACGCTAATTACTTTTTTAAAAATTCAATATGAGAAACAGAATAATTTAGCTTCTTTGCTAACACTTGTCATCTGTTCATTACTCTGTAGGCATAGCAGTGCGAGTGCTAGCGCTGTTGATCTGGAAGGATTTGATGTATGTCTCAGGCTGGCAGACTCTCAAGCACACAACAACAGAGAAGAACCACCAGAAAGAAAACAGATCAGTTCTACAAGTTACTTTTGATTACATCTTTTTTCTTGATAGCTTCTGGGGAAGATTAGCAAGGTTAGCCAGTGGCATTTGTCATACAATGTAATATAACTTTATTAATCCATTTGACATTGATACAAAGCTGTCATGTCTTACACTTCATGTTATTTCCACACAGACAGGCCATGGATAGGGCTCAAAGGCATCCAATGAGACAGAGAAGCAAGAATAACTATTATTGCTGTATTAATTATGTATGTACAGTAATGAAATTTTCCACACAGCATGAAGAGATGAAGGATTCCAGTCATTACACAGATGGATCTTCCCTTAGATCACTAATGGTGTGTACAAGGTGAACCTCTGAATATCACACAAAGCCTGACTGAATGACTTTCAGCAAAAGATCTGGGCTTCATTTCCTGATAACATTGTCTCTAAAGGTATAACTTAACTAAATGTATCAAACTGTCCTCCAAAAAAACACGACTCTATAGGTCGTTTTTCAAGCACCTTATTATGACCTTTATTTACGTTTTAAAGGCATGCGCCCTCTAGCTGGCGTGTTACGTCTGACGTCATGAAATGACGTATGACTGTCGTTACCAATCAAAATGCGTGGTCATTTAAATGCAATGTGTGGACTTTTTACCACCATTTGTCATATTTCCATTTAGCAAAAATATTTTTTTATTAACAACTACACCCACCCCACCCAACACAGTGATTTATAGTGCATATACACTTTATGAGCACATGCGTTCCCTGGGATCGAACCCTCGATTGCATGATCACATGATCACATGTTGTTGTATATTGCAATGCTCTTCCAATTGAGCTATGCAAAACCTGAAATAAGACGCAGATAAAAGGGAACAATGCATTAAAATGAAAGTGTCCTGTTGTCGATAGGGGCACAACTTTAGTTAACACTCCTATGGGTCGTATTTCAGGGAAGTGGCGTATTGGTTGGAGGACATGTTGAAATGTATACCATTTCTAGGCGTGTTCCCCGAACTATATCTTAGAAGGTTGCTTAAGGTATACCTTCTTAAGTGCGACGTTACCAGGTGCTGTCCATGGCGGCGGTGCTGAATTGGTTCATCAATGGCTCAAACATCGATTATTCACTCTATACAGGGGCTGTTTAACTGCGTTATGTGAGAAAGCGGTGTTCTTTATAAAAGAAGCACTTCAGAAATAGTTGAAATTGCATTTATCAGGACTCGTGAGATCTTATAAATATAATCGCAATTTGCAAAACTAAATCCAACCGTGGATATTTTATATAATTTTGAAATGATTGTGTGAACCCGCAACCTCTCATACCCAAACGTATCATGACTGGCAGTATGCCATTTATATTATCATAATATATTTTGCCCTAGTCTTAATTTACTCCACAAACAGGGTTAATTGCTTGCGTCACATTGTTGGTGTAAATCACTAATTTCTGTTATCGGATGACCTACTCAATAAAAGCGCAACACGCGAAATATAATCAACAACTACAGTGGAGAAAAAAGAGCCGTCAGCAGCTGAATTTCAGGGCTGAGGGGTTAGCTCCGTCGAGTTTGGACCAACAAGATCTAAAAGCTGCTGAATTTAATTGCAGCTTCTGACATGGTAGACAGAGGACTAAATAGTGCACATGCACATACACTAAATGGCTCCGCAGATGGCGCCGTCTTTGATTTAGCATTCAATGTATTGCTGCCATATTTTGACCAAACTCCCCTCCACAATCATTCCCTTTAAATAGACTCTATAATGTTTTTTGCCAGTTGATGTACCTTTGGATAATATAATTAAAAAGCTAACAAACATCAGTTTAGTGACAATTGTATTATTTGCATGAAAACACTTCAATTAGCAGAATTATATTGGTAGGCTATAGACTGAGATGTAAAGAAACAGTGGTGGCCACTACCGGCAGCAGTCAGCAGTGATAAGGTATAGCTAAGAGTGGTCCAGACCAACCTTATGAAAGTATGACTTACAGAAGGCATACTTAACTAAGATATTTTCGGGAAACACGTATTAACGTTAGGGTACACCTTAAGGTATAACTTAAGAATGACGTAGCGTTAAGAAGGTTTGGGGAAATCCAGCCCTGGTACATATTGCAGATTGTTTTGGCCAAAAAAACTCTCATTTAGATGAGATTGAGATCTAAAGCAATCAAATACTGCTTTGTTTAAAAACAATATTTAGTGGTCACTAATAGCCTTAGACTTCATAGACTTCATTTTTGACACTACAATGATAAAAATCATTTTGTACACTTTGAGATCATTCTAAAAGTACTAATTATTTCCTAGAAAACAATGTAAAATATATGATATGGTTGTGTGTGTGTGTGTGCACTGGTATATGTGGTTCATGAGGACACACGTGTATAATGACATGGGTATTACAACATAAACATGGTTTATGAGGACACTTCTTGTGTCCTCGTAAACCAAATGGCTTAAAAAAAACATATTAAACTGTTTTTTTTTTTATTCAAAAAATGCAGAAAGTTTTCTATGATGGGTTTAGGGGGTAGGGTTAGTGTAGGGGGATAGAATATACAGTCTGTACAGTATAAAAACCATTACGTCTATGGAGAATATGTGCGTGTAATCCTACAAGGACAACAGAGAAAATGAGTTGCTGATGATTAGAAAAATTGTTGTACTTTTTGTTATGAAAAAAAAAAGATTCATTACATTTTTCTTCAAGTTATTTTTTGAAGTTTTGTCCAAGGCCAACCAGCAAAATTTTTCAGAATAAATAAAACACTTAAAGGTGCACTATGTAACATTTTTTCAGTAAAATATCCAAAAGCCACTAGGCCAGTGTTATATATTTTGTTCAGTTGAGTACTTACAATATCCCAAATGTTTCCAACTAATTGTAAATCGTGAGAAAATTGCTTTTTTAACCAAGGAACCGGGATGTGTGAGGGAGTCGCCTATATATCAATTGCGTCATATCTGCATTACCCTCGGGTTCCAATTTTATTTTGCAGAAACGCTTTACTCTTACTGCAGTGCAGAGTCCTGCACGGGTCCATTTTTGTAGACCCGCCCCGCCCGTACCTGCAAAGTTCAGCACCAGATCCGACCCGTCACCCGTGATAATATCAAAATTAAATCCGGACCCGCCCAGACCCGTTAATATTTGTCCCGTTACCTGATCTGTGCCCGCGATAAATCACACACGCTAAAATCACTCCAATTAAAGTGCTTTATTTTTTATCTCGCACCTTTCTCACAAAGCCTCTTATGATGTTATTTTCCTGATCTCGTATTACACCACACTTTCTCCACACATCCGATTTTGCCTTTAAAGACTCGTTGTCAACAATTTTATATACTCCACTCGCCAACTTTACTTTTACTTCATCCATAGCTACTCCTGCAACGCTCACTCAAACTAGGCTACGAGAAGCATCAACAAAAGTCGCACTGTCGCAGTGGTGGTGATGTGATGGGTCAAATGTCATATCGTTGTTGCGTATGTGTAATGGTAATTTAGACATACAAATCCGACCCGTTGCAGGACTCTACTGCAGTGTGCAACAAGTGTCATAGCAGCCACCGAGCGAGCGCACAGAGTAACGTCATAACATCATTTTCAACACACTCAAATGTATCTAATATGATAAACAGAGCTGCGTTACCTCATACTCATGACCGGAAAAGCGGAAATGGCCCTGGCGACTGTGGCATAATAAAATTCCCGCTGCTCGTGAGGCGTGTGTTGCGTTCATCTTATTAACAATCACTCCAGCGGCCTTGCTCAGCTCCCACACCACTCGGTCCTGCTCTGCTTCATACTACAGTAACGTTAATAATCACATCCATGAACATGATTTCTGCCCGAGTCCTATCCCGATTATTTTCCACCGGCTGTGAGGTGAAAACCACATGTCCCAAGATCCTGCGCTCAAACTTGGCGTCATCAAACTACGCCTTTGTTTTGAATAGGCGACCTCTAGCAGACGGAAAAGTTACATAGTGCACCTTTAAACAATTTTCAATTATACATTTAGAAAAGACTTTGTGATTGACTTTAGTTTATTATTGGCAATGCCAAAATACATTTGCAATATGATATCAGGATGCTGCTTCCAAGAAAAACATCAATATCTCTTCAAAATTTATTTCAAGTAATTATTTACGATGTAAAATCAATAGACCGCATAAAAAAATGACATTTCTCTAAGTGTATTAGATGCCCATTGGTGACCAGCCAAACCTTCAGTCAGCTGACAAACCTGTCAAATGATTTTATCTTTGTCAAATACAAATGCGTGCAAATAAACAAACTTTTGGAAAGGCTGACACTAGTTGGAAGTCTTATAAAGTACATGTGCTCACAAACTGGATCTCTTATACTACTATAAAACTAATTCTGTAATAAATCCCATATTTAAATCTTCCCATTACTTTGTAAATACTGATTGCATCCACAAGACCGCATGATGGTAGCTAAAAGTGGACACCAAACTTTGCTCTGGACCATGCTGAGAACATCAAAGAGAAAGTCACGTTCAGCTCAGCTTGACCCAAATGTGCGCTGCCCGTCCCACCTCAGCAGACACTCCACAGAGGTTTCATTTAAAGCTGTGAATCTCAGCCAAAAGCCGTCAAAACACCCCACCCTGCTATGACTTCCCCATATCTCCCTTTGCTATTCATCTTTTTATTTTTTTGATGATGATGATGAATAAAGGATGACCTTTGCTGTGCAGGTGAAAAGTGGGGCTCTCTGAAGTACAGCCTAATTCTCGCACACACACATGCACACGGTCCAGCAGAAAAAACAGCCGCAAGCCAAGAGGAGATCAGTGTGGCCAATGTTTGAGTGACGGATATAATGAGGAACTGTTGAGCAGGTGTGAACAGTGGCCACTGGAGGTGTATGCAGGTGATGAGCATGTTAATGAGGGCAGTGGTGGTGATGTTTATGAAGGACATGCCTTTAAAAACATTCATATTTACATCATTCAAACTTCCGGGCTGATCTGTGTTTGTTTGATGGACCACGCAGGTTTATTCTAGGTTCTTGGTAAGCATGAGCAGTGGAGGTAAGAGCCCTGTGACAAAAAAAACAATACCGGCTGTTTCATGAGCATTGGAAACCTAAGATGGTGCTATAAAATCTCTCAGTGTACATCAGGACAGACATTAGGTAAAACCAAATGTGTTTGTGGCTAAATTAAATTTGCTTTAAATATTCAAGTGACTAATTCCGGATGGCCTGGAGGAAAAAAAGAAGGGGAATAAAAGAAAGAAACTTTGAAAAACATCCCATGGACACATTGTGAAAGAAAATTAGAAAGCTATCCGATCTTTGTGAGGGAAATGTTTTTTGTGTGTGTGTTTGTTTTTTTCCACCTGTATCTACCTAATCTCTTTGGTTATCTCGCAGGTCTTAAAGGTATAGTTTCCCAAAAATGAAAATTCTGTCATCATTTAATCACCCTCATGATGTTTCAAGCCTGTATGGCTGTCTTTCTTCTATGAAACACAAAAGAAGGTATTTGAAGATTGGGTTACACTTTATTTTAAGGTGTCATTGTTACAATGTAATTATATATTTAAGTACTGAGTAATATTGATTAACTACATGTACTTACTATAGGGTTATGCTAGGATTAGGGTTTGGTTGAGGGTTAGTTGCATGTATTTATGCATAATTTACTGTTATTACTATGGTAAGTACATGTAACATATGTAACAAGGACACTGCAAAATAAAGTGTTACCGAAGATTGTTGGTAACGAAAATGGTTTGGACCCTACTGACTGTTTTTATGTTCGACAAAAGAAGATTATCAGTGAGTACCCACTGAAATTCCTTTACTTTCATAGCTATTATAAATTGGAGTTATAGTAAATTATGGTATTTTGTTATGCATCACATCATGAAAAAAAGAGTATATGATTGGAACAGCAGTGGAAAATTTACATTTTTTGAGTCTTTAGGGACAGTCTTGACTTGGAACGTTGTACACAGATCAAATATAAGATGAATGAGCAAAGAAACAGAACTGTGGTGTAACCTAACAGGTAAAATGTGAAGAATTAACTAATTATACAGAGATTAACCCGTTTAATCCCAAATTTTTTCTTGCAAATTGAGTACATGCATTTTACTCCTTAGACCTCCCTTACACAAACTTTATACCCTCTTTGATTTTATGTTGGTTAAGTTAGTGAAATATTAGGTTTTATATTCGGTCACAATAGTGCATAGCATTAGTGAATGAGGTTGAAAACACAGGTTTTGGCTGTTGATCCCAGTTGTCATTTGTTTATTTTTGCAGATGTGTTGGACCTCCTAGACGTGCATGCTGTGTGCTCTGTCGTTCCTGCACTTAAAGGGGAGGTAGTTGGGGGTGACTGTGTTGGTGATGGCTCAGATGGGAAGTGCCAGGCTGGGGCAGCTCATTTGCCAGGTGGACTGTTGGGTGGCGATGCAGAGGTGGACTGTCCGGAACGATGGGGTGGATGTTCATGAGAGCCGGTTGGTGTGCCCCACCGGTGGGGAGGTGGGGGGTGGGTCAAACTGGTTGGTTCTCTGGATGGTTCACCTCTGGGTGGGCCGTTTCGCGCAGATGCGAGCAAAATATATATGCAGGAGTATAATTCTCAAAATATATCAATAGTAGACCCTTTAAAGAATATATGTACAAAATATGATAGTTCTATCTGTTAATTAAAGTGTTTTACTTGCTTCTTTTTTTAGTAGTCTGGGGAAAACATCTTCATCTAGATGTGCAAGCAGGAATTAAACTGATCTGGTCATGTGACCTCTCACACTGACATGTCACATGACATTAGTATCATTTTAATCAAGACAATCAATTTTTTCATTTAAAAGTTGAATTTCTTGCCCAAAGCCAACAACAACACTTTTAGAGCTTTCAGAAATAAGAAAAAAGATGTGGTCACAATCGTATGAACATCAGTCTGTAGATGTGCCATCTAGTGGCTGGGAGCTATATTAAGGTCTTTTTCCACTATGGCTTTCCCACAGAGGGCCCAGAATGTCAGTTCTGTGAGTTTTGATGGGTCTTGTTTGTTGTTATAAGGAACAATAGACATGTTCCTTCTATCTTGCAGCAGGCAAAACTCTTATAATTCAGCAGGAGTGCAGACTGGGTGGTGGATTGTTATAAGCTTTTATGAGAAAATGACCCAAAGAGGTCAACATCACTTCAGTGTTCAATTTGAGAGGGAGCAAACCTTTCACCAGAGAGAGAGAGTCTGATATCTACTAACAGTCATGCTTCTGTCTGAAGAGAAGAGAAAAGGCAGCTCTTTATAGTACACTCAAACTCACCCTTGTAAAAAAAGAAGTGTGCTTAATTGTACTGAATGTACACTTGTATACATCAACTCTTAAACTTTTCAAAAACTTTACTTTCAGATAAAAAAAATATTACTGAAATAAAAGGCCACCTAAATGTACTTAAAGTGAATACACTTTCATGACGGTTAAAGTACACTTTGTTATATATATATATATATATTACCTTAAAGTACATTTTTGGTTTATATTTTAATAATAATTTGTTGTGCTTTAGGTACACGTTCTTCTTTGCGGTGTTGTATGTAAAGTACTTGATTATAACTTTAAATGTAGTGTTTTATTCAATATAATTTAAAGTTAATAAACCTATATTTTAAATGTACTAAATTGCAACTTCTTCTAAATTGCAAAAATATATTTAAATACATGTCTTACAAGTTTTAATAGAAGTGACATTAAAGTATATTTTAGTTATCATACATGCTTGTCTGTACATTCAGCAGTACATTAACAATATTTCAAAGACAATAGAAGTAATTATACAATTATATTTAAAGATGCACAGTACTGCAAGTGTCCAAAAACATTAAGTTCACAATTAAGTGTATTCTTTTAAAGTATATTATTTCCATAATAATAGCTATTTTTAAAAGTATATAATAGCCTACTAAAGTGTACTTCTTTTTCACAAGGGCACATAGGTCCGAAGATCCATTGTTCTGTGACAAAAAAAATGGAAGATGTTCTGTCTAGTGCATCGTTCAGCTGTTATCAGTGAAGCTAGTATGTTAAACAAAAATTGTCCTTAAAATCAAACTTTTACAAGTATTAATATTACTACGAACATAATTAAAGGTGACTTATGTAGTTTCTGCGATATCATTGGCAACTAGCGGAATTACAAAAACTAAGCATATTTTGCAATATTTTCACACCTCCCCCAACTCAATCAGATCTTACAGGTACTTAAGTCATGTCTCAATGGTTAAAAGTAGGCTACTTTCAATAAAAGGTCCAACATATTAGGAATATACTTTTAGCTGTGTTGGTATGTGTCATGAGAAAGTAATTGAGAAGGCCAACACTCTATAGCTTATAATAAACCCCTCCAACGGTATCTGCACCGGACACATTTTTTTGACATAATGCGCAACAACTATTCAACACTGGCTACACTGGACATGTCAAAGTAAACATTATAAATGAATACATTTGTCTTTCTGAACGGATGCATGATGATTGTATTGAAGCATCCATTGTAGCATGTTGCATCGCAATGCCCCGTTCGATTTGATGTGTTCATGACCTGTTTAATCTTTGAAGGTCTAAATGCAGAGAAATGTGGCTTGCACTTCTGTATCTGGAGCTGAATGTCTTTTCCCAATGAGTCAGTCATGGTCCCACAGCAGCTAAACACACTGTGGCTCAGGCTGTTACAGTAGACGCCCCAAACTCTCGCTATAAATTGAGCTTAAAAGATCTGAGCAGACCTCTTTCATTGTTCTGATGGTGCCTGACTCAGTGTTAACACTTTTGGGGGAGATAAACCCATTAATGGCATGCTAGGCTAGTCAATGAACAATAAACTGGTTTAAGAGAATGCATTTTAAAATTAAAAATCTTACATACTTCACTTTTAACATGACATTGTCTGAATAAAAACATTGTGAATGACAGCCTAAGTATTATGCACTGGCCAAACGCAAGTAACAAATGCTGAGCCAAATTGCTATGCAGTTTGATTAGACGTGCAGCGTTTGATGTCAGTGAGAGGTAGGTCAAACTGCTATTGAACTGAATGCTAACAGACACTGTTGTCAATGTATTTAGCATACGTTTAAACACCTTAGACATCTGCATAAGTGTATTCTGCTGCTGTATGCAGCCAAAGTCACTTTCTTTAGATTGAAGAGGAAGCTAAACAAATTAGAGACTAAATCAAATAACAAGTGTTAAAGTGTGCAGTGTGTTCAGAGTAATTTGTCTGGTCAGTCTTTAATCACAATGGACACTGAATTTGTTTGACTGAAGAGAAACAGAACCACATCACAGAATATGATGCAAGAGACTGAAACCGAAAATAGGCCCCTGTTTTTTCAACCTGGTGGTGTCTGAGAGTGTGTGAGGTTCTATGTTTAATAGATTAGGAGGGTTTGTTGTTTCTCTTACTTCATTCTTCAAAATGATTTGAGTGATATCTGACAGACTAGGAAGCAGATTGATGTTTTTGACCTAAAGAGAGTTTTTTGGTCCAGATTTTCTGTGTGACATTTAGAAAAAGGCTGGTACATTCTGTGGCGGCCCGACAATGTGTGCATGTGGTGTATGCGTGTGTGTCTATTTAAGGTGACTTCATTGATCTGAACATTTCTCTACAGACTGGTTCCTGTCCCTCGAAACGCTGTCAGGCAGGACAGGCTTTATTACTCCAACAGCCTTGTTAGGACGCTGTTCAGTTTTATGAAAAATTCACACTGTATGCAGCAAGGTCATTAGCGAGGACATTGGTGCCTTTGACTGTTGGGAACCATAATGCGGTTTTATTAATAAATAAGATGAATATTCTCCAGATGACAACACAACCTTAAAAATTCATTAATTTCAACCAGAACAAGAGTTCAAAGTTTAAACTTGAGGCGATCAGCTAACCTTGAGCATGTGTTGGGATGGTAACCTTTGGAATTCTCAGAAATCCAAATTCATGAGATGGCAGAAATGATCCTGACATTTTCCTAAAGTTTAACAAGCTGACCTTCAGGTTCAGAAACTCCAAGAAAAACAAGCACAGGCTGATTTGAACGGATGTTTTTCAAATTTTCAGCTGAAAGTGCGACGGTGCGAAAAAAAATCCAGCCTCTGGTGACAGAGGGCGAGACACACTATCAATAATAATCAGATGTCTTATGTCAGAGGTAATCGGTCAGTGTCTGAAGGTATTTTAAAAACTGTCTCTGAGGAAGTCATGTGACCTGTACAGTAAGAGAGACATGTATGTCCAGTAGGCTGAGTTTATCCCCAGTGCTTTTATAGTATGTAGTTGTCAGGATGATTTTCGTTGCATCATTTAAGCTGATCTTAAATGACATTGAGATTTTAATGTAACATTCATTTGGTATCAATGTTTTAGCAATCACGCTAGCCTTGAATAGAATGTGCTTCTACAATATTTACTGCACTAGATATAGTCTGAATGTATGGATTTGCCTTGGCATTTTGTTTAAATTATGCATTTTGTTTAAATCAAACCGTTTGTATTGGTGCTTCTTCAACTATGAACACTTTTGGCCCTGTGGATGTTAAGAAAATACTATCTTATAAAACATTAAACTGTCTCTAGTTTATTGATTTGTTCAGTAACAATTTGTTTGTTGAAAGTAATGATAGTATCATTTCCACTACCTTTTCAAATAACATTCTGTTATGGAAATTACTTTTCTTTTTTTTTTGGAATAAAATGGCTGACTCCTTTTTCTTGCTCAGGCTAAATTCATACTTGGAATTTTATTGATCCTATACGCACAATATTTTCACACTTTCTGCACTGTTCCTAGCACTGTTGTTGGTAAACAAGTACACTAATTAAAGAAATTACCACAGTTTGATTATTCAAATTCTATCAAAGATTGTCATATATTATATTTTAAGGTTAAAAGTCTGTGTCTGGGACAAGATAAGATCTATTCATACAAAGCATTTAAAAAATAAATAAATAAATAAACAAATGATAAAGGCAGGTTTCCAATACAGTATTAAAGTGACCTTCATATACCAAAAAGAACAAGTTTGAAAAGGGACACAGAAGGACATAAAACTCCCCAAAGTTGAAGAAAAACCCTTATATGGTCTAAGTTTGTTAGTGAAATATCTTGGCCGAGCACCAATTGGTCATTGGTTGATTGATCTAGCTGGTTTACAAGGTTTCACACATGGGATCCCCTGTAGTGAGTATACTGTACATGTATTTTTTATAATGCAATGTCTGCCAAAATGGTTGGACTGAGCGATTCTCCTCTGATTTAACTTTTAGAATGAGAATAAGTGTTGGACAGATGATCATGTCTCTCTAAAACTGACATATTTATTGCATATGAGATTAGCTTCATCGAGGGAGATATCTGATGTTTTATGAATGAGATAATGAAGGACACTTTCGTTGAACTCCCCTGCAGCATGTGCGGTTATATCCATCAGTCTGTAAATCATTGAGTTTACCTAACACACATCTGTGAGAGCCCTGCCTGCACACCAACAGACAAACCGCAAAGAAGTACCTAATGAGGAATGCAAACGTGTGCCACTAACCTAGATTTATTGTTTTTTCCATGATATATTTCGTCTTCATTTCTCTGTCTCTCTCTCTAAGGATCTTGTTCTGGCTGCAGCTCTGTTCTTTGATGTGTTTGGCTGGGGACAGACAGTGTGTGTATGTATGTGTGTGTGTGTTACAGAGATAATTATGGCGGTCATGTTAAGTAGGTCTGGAGCACAGTGCAGCTGAAGTAGGTCACAACAAAAGTCTGACAGCTCGCTTAAGAGTCTTCATCTACATCCATCAAAGAGAAGAGAAGAGAAGAGAAGAGAAGAGAAGAGAAGAGAAGAGAAGAGAAGAGAAGAGAAGAGAAGAGAAGAGAAGAGAAGAGAAGAGAAGGATTTTGTTATGATAGGATTTAAGGTTATAATTAGTTACAGAAAGGATTCATTCCAACAAAAGTGATAAACAAAAAACGAGAAGTCTGCCTCTCCCAGATATTTACACACTTGCATGCAGATGAGCTTAGGTATCAGTATCAAATACAATGTGCAAGGATCTGTTTACCAGTGTGGAAATCAAAACACTGGGCGAATCGCTCCCATGGGGGAAAAGGCATATTTGCATAATTCCAAAAACTATGTTCAAGTGATTAAACTGTATTAAGGATGTTAAACTGTATTAAGGACAGCAGGATCCCCCATAGAGACCATATTATTTTTAGCCATACTGTAAGCTGCAATAGAAGAATTTTGAGATATCCATTAAAACTCTGCTGTTACTGTTTTAATACCTTGCTCTTATTACAGACATTTAATGCCGCGGAAAGTAACAATTAAGAGCACAGAATGGATTTGAGACTTTGTTACAGAATCTTCTCCGACTTAATGATTTGTGTTCATTCACAAGATAATCAGACAATTTTAAAGCTTTCTAGATAAATCGAACCCCCCCATTTCCCCAAGTAACATTGTGGACCTTTATATGGGAAGTTATATGTCTGTTTACTCAGCCATTGTGTTTAATATGTATGAAGTTCAGTTGCTGTTTTAAGCATTCACTGTTAGATTAGCTTCATTGTCAAGAGCAGGTAACATATAGGGGTGGCGTCTGGAGCAAGAGGCATGACCAGGAACAGGTAAGCAGCAGGCAATGTAGCGTGCATGTGGGGGCGGAGATTGGTCTTCCCGTGTCTTTACATTTGTATACACTTTCTGTAAGTAGTTATTTATGCTACTATAGATATGTATGGTCACGTTAGATTATTTCAACCCACATTTAATGTTTTAGCTTATAATGTTAGGGTATTAAATCACCAGCAGGTTAAATTGAGCAGAAAGACCTGAAGTTATTTGACTCTGGACAGCATTCATATTTTATAAGCACCAAGGAAAGACCCACTCTACAGTGTGTGAGTGTACGTCTGTCCATGATGAAATAAAATGTGTTGCAGTACTATGAAATATTTTTTAATATATCCCCAATTTGGGGGATTACTGTAACATTACATTTTGAGAAAATGTTCCTGCCACTCAGATGACATCTTGGGAGAAAAATCATAGAAATTTTCCAGAAGATGTTGCCAGATGAAAATAGCTAATGGTTTCTTTTCTGCAGTTTTCAATAAAGTGCAAATTCTGGCCTTGGATTGACACTTTTTGAATACGAGGCTCCTAAAATCTCACCATGTTGATTTACAGCTACAACTCTGTTCAATGCTTTGAAATGGCTTTTGAATAAATTATCTGGGAGCAAACAGATAATGTAGTCCACCTCCACTGCAGCACACTTCCCCTCTATCTGACCTGGGATCAGAGGCCTCACTCACACAGACTTTTATGCTAATTCCATTTGTTAAAGGTCACAGCCTCCTACCACACACAACTTTGAAATTACAGAAATTACCATCCCTCTGAGTTCACACATGCTCAGATTTATGGAGAGTCAGAGGCAGCCTGGAGTGACTGGGTTCTGTGACTTTAAACGAGACGCATACAATTGGGTTTATTGCCACTGATACCCTTTGAGCTCACAGCTGGTGTGCGTCTATATGCACACTATAAATCGAATCCACTCTGGTCACAGTTTTACAGCTGTGTTACTGTGGTTTTGTTCAGCATGGGGGTAACCGAATTTGGCTCATTAGATTAACGCGTAACTCGTCACTCCCCATACAAGTGTTTCTCTGTCTGTAATTTGTTCTGTTAGATTCTGTTTATATCTGCCCACACAATAAGTGTCAAACTCAGAAATATCAGGTATGAATTATATATAATAGTTTTGAAATCTACGGTTATATCAATAATATAGTGACCTTAGAGAACTTGGTGTATCTGGCCACATCCAAACCATGCAGAGAACATCCAGAAATGGAAAATATACACTGAACTTTAAAAATATGAATATGAATGTGCCTTTTTTGTTCCTATTCCTCTCTGCAGTGAAGTGCATAGGGAAGTGAATGTGAGTGTAGATCCAGATTTTTTTGTTTTTTTTACATTTTCAAGGCTGATTTTGTGTGAGAATCTGTGAAATGTTCAAATAGTCAAATGTACTAACCCTGATTGTTATCTGAAAGCATTATCAAATTCACCAAAATTAGCTTGTATGAGCCTGTGTGTAATCAATTTAAGCAGATTAGGCTTTTTTATGATTTGGGTGCTGAAACCAACTTTAGGGGCTACACTTTTTTATAGGTAATCGATGTAAACATGCACTAGATGAACATTAATTTATATTTATAAACAGTAAAAAAATGTAGGCCTACAAGATGGCGAAATCATAGAGTTGGGTCGTATGTTTTTGTAACCTATAGCCATGATTGTAATAGGATATACACCGATCAGGCATAACATTATGACAGGTGAAGTGAAAAATACTGATTATCTCTTCATCACGGCACCTGTTAGTGGGTGGGATATATTAGGCAGCAAGCAAACATTTTGTCCTCAAAGTTGATGTGTTAGAAGCTGGAAAAATGGGCAAGTTTAAGGATTTGAGTGAGTCTGACAAGGGCCAAATTGTGATGCTAGACGACTGGGTCAGAGCATCTCCAAAACTGCAGCTCTTGTGGGGTGTTCCTGGTCTGCAGTGGTCAGTATCTATCAAAAGTGGTCCAAGGAAGGAACAGTGGTGAACCGGCTACAGGGTCATGGGCAGCCAAGGCTCATTGATGCAAGTGGGGAGTGAAGGCTGGCCCGTGTGGACCGATCAAACAGACAAGCTACTCTAGCTTAAATTGCTCAAGAAGTTAATGCTGGTTCTAAAAGAAAGGTGTCAGAATACACAGTGCATCGCAGTTTGCTGTGTATAGGGCTGCATAGCTGCAGACCAGTCAGGGTGCCCATGCTGACCCCTGTCCACCGACGAAAGTGCCAACAGTGGGCACGTGAGCATCAGAATTGGACCACGGAGCAATGGAAGAAGGTGGCCTGGTCTGATGAATCATGTTTTCTTTTACGTGGATGGCCGGGTGCGTGTCTTCGCTTACCTGGGGAACACATGGCACCAGGACGCACTATGGGAAGAAGGCAAGCCGGCAGATGCTTTAGGCAATGTTCTGCTGGGAAACCTTGGGTCCTGCCATCAATGTGGAGGTTACATTGAATCGTACCACCAACCTACGCATTGTTGCAGACCATGTACACCCTTTAATGGAAACGGTATTCCCTGGTGGCTGTGGCCTCTTTCAGCAGGATAATGTGCCCTGCCACAAAGCAAAAGTGGTTCAGGAATGGTTTGAGGAGCAGAACGAGTTTGGGGTGTTGACTTGGCCTCCAAATTCCCCAGATTTAATTTTAATCGAGCATCTGTGGGATGTGCTGAACAAACAAGTCCGATCTATGGAGGCCCCACCTCACAACTTACAGGACTTAAAGGATCTGCTGCTAACATCTTGGTGCCAGATATCACAGCACACCTTCAGGGGTCTAGTGGAGTCCATGCCTCAACGGGTCAGGGCTGTTTTGGCAGCAAAAGGGGGACCAACACAATATTAGGAAGGTCATAATGTTATGCCTGATTGGTGTATGTTGTTTTGTGGAAACCATGACACTTTTTTTTCAGGATTCTTTGAGAACAGAAAGTTAAAAAAGAACAGCAACATTTGAATGCAGTTTACTGTCACTTTTGATCAATTCAACTCATCCTTGCTGAATAAAAGTATTAATTTATTTCAAAACAATTCTTATTGACCCCAAATTCCTTTTCTGTATGAGAAAAGGAGATGCAAGGAGCAAGGAGCATCTTGTACAAATTATTCTGAGACTGTGCTGGTCTAGCTGTGTTTCTATGTAAACGGCCCCTTACTCTCCTCTAATTAGAACCATTTCAAAAACTGTCACATTTTCACAAATATTTAAATAAGCAATGTTGGAAAACTCTTATACTGAAGCTCATATTCTGAAGTGCAGAGATGTGCTGAAAGCTGCCATAGTTTCTCTTGTGTAATTTGTTCAGAGCAATTCAACCATTACAGGAAAACAGATTCAGTGATGCCAGTTTCCATCAACAATTATTAAATATTTAAGAGCTACCCAATCAGAGAGAGTGTGTAAAAGAGAGCGAGAGAGAGAGAGGAGGCACTGTGTGTAGGGGGGAAAAGGAAAATTTTAAAAACAGACAGAGTAATTATAGTCATTCATTAGATCAGGGTCAGGAAAACTTTGCCTTGTGTTAGATCCATGTAATGTTTCAGGTCAATGATTTGAGTCCAGACATTTCTCCGGTTTCCTGCAGCGCTGAATGAAGGCGCACAACTGATCTGTGATCAGATTAATGAATCTAATAAATGAATAAATGAACATTGGATGAATGTCATTCTCCATATCATTGTTTCCATGTCTGTAATTCTCTTAGGCGGTAATGCGATGCTGTCTGAATCCTGTTCACATGAACAGCTATAGGCTCTTTTTTTCCAGCCCCCCACTGGTGTAATACAGACGTCAGCTGAGCAAGACCCTCAGGTTATTGTATATTGAGAGAGAGAAGGACAGAGAGATATATAAGGACAGGACGAAACTCAATCTGTCAAAACTCAGTAACTGGCACAGTGCCCCGCAGTCATATGAGTCTGTTCTGTTAGCTGTGCAATAACTAGACTGTAAGCAGA
This sequence comes from Rhinogobio ventralis, assembly GCA_039654625.1. NCBI lineage: Eukaryota > Metazoa > Chordata > Actinopteri > Cypriniformes > Gobionidae > Rhinogobio > Rhinogobio ventralis. The sequence continues at coordinate 21,482,137 of CM077211.1, forward strand.
GCTCAGACCGCAGGCGGATATAGATCAGGACCGGCGGTGCTTTTTAAAAGTGGGGAAGCACAGATATCACAGTTCATTGATCTGTTTTTTTATTTTGCAATGTTGCTCCAAAAATGTTTTTTCAAACTAATAATTAGAAATCATTTAAAATAATTTCTGTCATGACAACTATTGGAGTGTTTGGCATGGTAATGGGTATGACAATGTTGCAAACTGTCCTCCAAAAAAACACGACTCTATAGGTCGTTTTTCAAGCACCTTATTACGACCTTTATTTACGTTTTAAAGGCATGCGCCCTCTAGCTGGCGTGTTACGTCTGACGTCACGAAATGACGTATGACTGTCGTTACCAATCAAAATGCGTGGTCATTTAAATGCAATGTGTGGACTTCTTACCACCATTTGTCATATTTCCATTTAGCAAAAATAGTTTTTTATTAACAACTACACCCACCCCACCCCACCCCTAAACCTACCCAGTGATTTATAGTGCATATACACTTTATGAGCACATGCGTTCCCTGGGATCAAACCCACGATTGCATGATCACATGATCACATGATCACGTTGTTGTATATTGCAATGCTCTACCAATTAAGCTATGCAAAACCTGAAATAAGACGATAAAAGGGTACAATGCATTAAAATGAAAGTGTCCTGTTGTCGATAGGGGTGCAACTTTAGTTAACACTCCTATGGGTCGTATTTCAGGGAAGTGACAAACGACCTATATAGGCGTAGTGGTTGGAGGACATGTGCAATGTTGATATGTTTGGTCTTGGCGTAATAGATCTGTTACGCTGCTGTTGCTGCTTTTATTGCTGCTGCTGCTGCTGCAGAGCAAGTACGGGACTTGCTACTGTCAATACATACACGACACACTGCTGTGAGCAAGTAAGACATGCTGCTGCTGTACAATAAAGTGTGAATTACCCATAGCAGATTTGTACAGGTGGAGCTGGGGAAGGTGGAGGGTTTCTGAAAGCGTGCTGCACTGCTAAGGCAAATGCTACCGAGTATTTGAAGGTTGAGCATGCAAGCTCATTGGCTGATACAGCAGGAACCAATCAGCTGTGCCCTAAAGATGATGATGTAATTACGAGCAGGTAGTTAAAGGACCTATTAGCCTGCGCCATCTAGAGTTTCATCACAGAACTTTGTATTTACTGTAGCAAACTTAAAGCTGTATTTTTGTATATCTACAAAAGGCAATATGCAGCAATAAAAATATGAACGTCCAACTAAATGCTTTACAGTGGACTTTAATTGTGTGTCTATCTCTTAGCATTTGACATATCTTGGCGTTTTATAAATGTAAACACTATCAATCATGTACATCACCATGCAAAACCCTGCATTTGAGAGCTTGTCAAATCATCATATCGTGTTATTTTAGTATTATTTTAGTTTTTTTTTTTTTTTAAGGATTGTTAATATTGAATTAGTTTTTATTTTCTGTTTTCATTTCATTATTTAAAGTTTTAGTAATTTTGTTGGGTGCATTTGTTGTTTGTTATGTTTTTTAAAAGTATGTCTATTTAGTTTTCTTTTTATTTCAGTTTTAATAATTTTTGTAGGACTTCATATTAAAAATGAAATTGAAAATGTTGCCTTGTCAACTGAAATAAGTTTATTGTTAACGATTAGTTAACGATAACAATGCATCATAAACACAGAAAAATATGGTGCAAGTTTGCAGTTATTCATTTAGCAGACGCACCAAACAAGCATTTCATCAACAACAACAAAAAGGGCAATAAACATAAGTGCCTACAAAGTTTCAGACATTGTTTAGAATAGTAAAAGCTAGAACAGGGAGAGATTAATAGTGAGCATAGGGGAAGGTTTTTCCCCCCAGCAGGATGCAGTTAAGTGCTAACAGAAGAGATTCGTTTTCAGCTGTTTCTTGAATAATGTCAGTGATTCCGGGTTGAGAAGATCATTTCGCCAGCAAGGAACAGTGAACGAAAATGTTCTGGAAAGTGATTATGTGCCTCTCAGTGAAAATACCACGAGGTGTTGCTCACTTACCGACCTCAGGAGGGGATGTAGACTCATAAGAGCGAGTAGGAGCTCAACACGTTCTCACTCCCTGTTTTATATTGTTTAGAAGTGGGTAGGTTTAGGGTAGGAGTGGTGTTAGTTGCTCCAAAATATAAAAGTAGCCTATAAATATTTATAAAGTCATGTCTACTTTTACAAATGCAAAGAATTAAATGCGTCTTGATCTGACAATATTTTTTTGTTACTCGAGTCACTGAGCGGCTTTGTCCCGGGGCGCGTATTGTTTTCAGAGAAACATCAACGAAAAACGAAGCCAGTCACGAATGTTTCACATTGACCACTACTCTGGGTTTATGATAGTCCATTTACTAACATTTGAATAAGCTCATAGCCTATATTACATTACCATATATTCTGCCATTTACTTGCCTCAAACAACTGTATTATTATATTTTGTATTGTTATAGCCTAATTATTGTTTTTGTTGTTACATTTAATTTACTGCCACACTTTAATAGGCCTGTGTGAATAATATTATCATAAAACTACACATTTAGGGCCATATTTACTAAACAGGACAAATTAGCGTGAAAACGCAATCCCATAAAAGTGCTGATGGGAGTCGAAAGTTCTGCGCGTGATCTACCAACGAAGCTCACATTAAAGCACACAGACGCAGCCGGATCATTTCCATAATGACCAACGCAATCTACCAAGAGCAGCGCAAATTAGAGTCTGGTTTAAGAAATGAGCGCTCGCTTAACCCAGAATGCCCTGTGTGATGCTGATGCGAAAATATGTGAAATAAGTAGGGCTGCCTACTTATAGCTTTTTTTTCTAGCCGACCAGTAGTTCATTTAAGCCATTAGTCAACTAAGTACATATTTATATTAATTTAATTACTTACATATATACTGGAGAGAATTCTAACCCATAATGTACTAATATAGCCTTACTCAAGCGCACGCATAAAGCTTGCCACAAATAGCCGACAAAATAATGATTATGAATGTGTCAAAAATCGCAAGGAGACATTTTAATTGTTTATTAATAAACTAGTGTTTTCTGAGTCAGTTTCGGCTGAAAAGATGAAGTTGATGACGCTGACTCGCCATCTCCGTAGTGGAGAGAAATGCACGTCATACGGATCCCATAATCAGTAGCCTATTTCTTTTCGTTTTGAATTGTTTCGTTTAAAATTATATTTCAGGCTTTCTATAGACATATTTCGGTAACACTTTAGACTAATGGTCTGTCATTAATAGGTAACTATGCAGGACTAATGATTAGTACTAAATTAACACTTCAGCTACTACTATTAACTAATATAGATACAAGCTTAACTAATCAGTAAGTGATATAGAATTTAGGACTAAGATACTTCCTTATTAGGTAATCAATAATTACTGATTGGCATCACTAAGAACTAATAGGTAACTGACAAATTATAAAGAATTACTAATTAATTACTAATCACAACATTAACGTGTCTGAGATGTGAGTGTCACATGCCTGTCCTGTCTCCTGTAGCACATGTGGTGTTTTGGTGTCATGTGCGTTCCTGTCTTCCGTCTTGACCCCACCCCTCTTGTTATTTCATCATTGGTTAATTTGCCCCACCTGTTCTCCCTCATTACCTGCCTTGTTCGTACCCTTTATAATCTCCTTGTGTTTGCAGTCCTGTGCTGAATCGTTGTTTGCTGTCGTCGGTTTCCTATCTGTTTCTGCTCCTTGTGTGTAGTTAATTTCATGTTTGATTTCCCCACTTGTGGGTGTTTTATTTGATTTTGTTAATAAACACCATCTTCTTCCTGCACTTGAGTCCTCACTCCCTTTTCTCCCAACTGACTGTGACAGTGAGCAGTTGTCTTTTTTTTTTTTTTTTACTCTTAATGTGGTCATAAAATGCATCGCTAATTACTCAAGTGTTACCTAGTCACTCTTCAGGGACTACTAGTGATTTGGACCATTATTTTAAAGTGAAAAAGATGTTTTTGACTTTAATATTGGTCCAGATCACTAGTAGTTCCTGCATGGTGACCAGGTAACACTTGAGTAATTCGTGATGCATTTTATGACTATTCAGAGTAAAAAAGCTGACTGACTATGTCTCAGACACACAATAATGTTAGTTAATAGTTATTAATGAGGCTAATCTCAACAAGGAACTAAGCTTGTTTCTATATTAGTTAATAGTAGTAGCTGAAGTGTTAATTTAGTACTACTCATTAGTCCTGCATTACTTCCTGCATAGTTACTTATTAATGACGGACCATTATTCTAAAGTGTTACCCATATTTCTCATGTCTGTGAGGTAAGTATCCTATACATTAAGATTTGGTTCATTTATGAGACGTGCTCCAGTTCACCATGTTTAGGAATCGTGTTGGTGTTTAAATTGAGATTGCAAACTTTTAACGATTAATCATGCAGCTCTAGTTGGTAGCAGTTCTGGTGGATGAAGGGCCCCTCAAGCGGTAATGCCCAGGGGCCCCTTATAGTCTTAATGCGGCCCTGGATGCAAGCCATATGGTAGTCAGTGCAAAGAGATAAACAGAGGTGTGACATGGGCTCTCTTGGGCTCATTAAAGACCAGTCATGCTGCTGCATTCTGGATCATTTGTAGAGGTTTTATTGCACATGATGGAAGCAAGAAGAGCATTGCAATAGTTCAGCCTAGAAATGACAAGGTCCTGGATGAGAAGTTTTGCAGTATGCTCCATTAGGAAAGGCCTGATCCTGATGTTTTGCAGTGCAAACCTGCATGATTGTGCTGTCCTTGCAATGTGGTCTTTGAACAGGGGGCGGTTTCTTCATTAGGGCGATAGGGCGACACACCACCAAAGTGCAAAAGGGACAAATTTTCTTCAATCACATTTCAGAGTTAAGCTAGCTGTGACTGTTCTAGACTGTTCTGCCTCTGGATATATAGCCTAGTCCGTTCTGTGGAGTACCGCCGTTTTTTCCGAAATGCGTGCGCAATGCATTCTCTATGGGTTCCGGGAGGGCTTGCACTAATGTGCTTTCGTCATCATGCGTAACCTTAACTTGTGCAGCAATTGGTGGGAACAAACATAACTCTATTAATAATGTTTAAGCTGAAGTGACATACAATAATTTCCTCAGTGCATAACTTATATTTCACAGACATATTCTCCATCTGTAAATGTTTGAAAGCCGAGCCAATATTTCCATTTTGCTGTCAGGAGTGGACGAGCCCTTTCAAGCACAAACTTCCATGAACAAGCGCCACCGTGAGCATGCGCGCCAAACAGACCCAGTGCAATAGAATAGGAGCGCAATAATTCTGACTAAAATTTTTTTTTTTTCTAAAATATTTGTTGTTGAATATTTGTTGTTGTTGTTGGTAAACAAATATGTATAATTTCAAACCTACAAGTAGTATTTTTTTTTGATAGCAGTAACTGTAAAGTGACTAAAATAGTAATCAAAATAGCTTAATAATTAATTTGTGCTTTTATTTTCATTTTTAGTTTAGTTAATTTAACTTCTGCTTTAAAAGCATTTTTTTTTTAGATTGTAATGTTTACTAGAATGTTATGTGATTTGACCCTTTTTGCACATAAATATAGCATACAGGTGCTGGTCATATAATTAGAATATCATCAAAAAGTTGATTTTTTTTCACTAATTCCATTCAAAAAGTGAAACTTGTATATTATATTCATTCATTACACACAGACTGATATATTTCAAATATTTATTTCTTTTAATTTTGATGATTATAACTGACAACTAAGGAAAATCCCAAATTCAGTATCTCAGAAAATTAGAATATTACTTAAGACCAATACAAAGAAAGGATTTTTAGAAATCTTGGCCAACTGAAAAGTATGAACATGAAAAGTATGAGCATGTACAGCACTCAATACTTAGTTGGGGCTCCTTTTGCCTGAATTACTGCAGCAATGCGGCGTGGCATGGAGTCGATCAGTCTGTGGCTCTGCTCAGGTGTTATGAGAGCCCAGGTTGCTCTGATAGTGGCCTTCAGCTCTTCTGCATTGTTGGGTCTGGCATATCGCATCTTCCTCTTCACAATACCCCATAGATTTTCTATGGGGTTAAGGTCAGGCGAGTTTGCTGGCCAATTAAGAACAGGGATACCATGGTCCTTAAACAAGGTACTGGTTGCTTTGGCACTGTGTGCAGGTGCCAAGTCCTGTTGGAAAATGAAATCTGCATCTCCATAAAGTTGGTCAGCAGCAGGAAGCATGAAGTGCTCTAAAACTTCCTGGTATACGGCTGCGTTGACCTTGGACCTCAGAAAACAAAGTGGACCAACACCAGCAGATGACATGGCACCCCAAACCATCACTGACTGTGGAAACTTTACACTGGACCTCAAGCAACGTGGATTGTGTGCCTCTCCTCTCTTCCTCCAGACTCTGGGACCCTGATTTCCAAAGGAAATGCAAAATTTACTTTCATCAGAGAACATAACTTTGGACCACTCAGCAGCAGTCCAGTCCTTTTTGTCTTTAGCCCAGGCGAGACGCTTCTGACGCTGTCTGTTGTTCTTCACAAGGAATGCGACAGCTGAAACCCATGTCTTGCATACGTCTGTGCGTAGTGGTTCTTGAAGCACTGACTCCAGCTGCAGTCCACTCTTTGTGAATCTCCCCCACATTTTTGAATGGGTTTTGTTTCACAATCCTCTCCAGGGTGTGGTTATCCCTATTGCTTGTACACTTTTTTTCTACCACATATTTTCCTTCCCTTCGCCTCTCTATTAATGTGCTTGGACACAGAGCTCTGTGAACAGCCAGCCTCTTTTGCAATGACCTTTTGTGTCTTGCCTTCCTTGTGCAAGGTGTCAGTGGTCGTCTTTTGGACAACTGTCAAGTCAGCAGCCTACAGAACTAGACTGAGAGACCAATTAAAGGCCTTTGCAGGTGTTTTGAGTTAATTAGCTGATTAGAGTGTGGCACCAGGTGTCTTCAATATTGAACCTTTTCACAATATTCTAATTTTTTGAGATACTGAATTTGGGATTTTCCTTAGTTGTCAGTTATAATCATCAAAATTAAAAGAAATAAACATTTGAAATATATCAGTCTGTGTGTAATGAATGAATATAATATACTACAAGTTTCACTTTTTGAATGGAATTAGTGAAATAAATCAACTTTTTGATTATATTCTAATTATATGACCAGCACCTATAGACTGTACAGTTTGTTTTCATAGCCTTCAATATTTACATTATTTGTAGGACAACATTGGTCAGGATGTGAAATAACATTTTTTAAATGAAATTTTTTTTTTTTTTAAAGAAAATACTGAGATTATAGCCGTATATAGCCATTCAGCCCAAAATTAGGGCCTATATATGAATTTTTTTGGCCATATCACCCAGCCTACTCATGTCATGTTTTAAATGCTGAATCCATGTTTTAGCTAAGTAGTAGTGATACATTATTATATCACTGTTAAATGGTTATTTAACAAATAGCCTACATTCAGTTCTGCATTACTAATTCGGTTTGTTTGAAAAGTAATGCATTACAATATTGCGTTACTCCCTTAAAAAGTAACTAATTGCGTTAGTTACTTTTTAAGAAAAGTAATGCTTTTTCTCCCCTGGGATGGGCTTGTTTTTTTTTTTTGTTCTATTTTTGGGCAAATGTAAAGACCCTTTCACACCAAAATTGGAATAATAATCCTTAGGCTGAAGGAAACGCAAATTCACGCGTGTACAGTAGAGGGCGCAGCTTAAACAAACCTTTCAGCTGTGCTGCCGTTCTGGAAAATGGAAGAATAGGATGCAGGGTAAGAAAGTTTAACACTTCACCAATAAAAACAAACAAATTTAAATAAATTTTTGCTTATGGTTAACTGAATCATCAAAGGTCAGCAGCAAGTACATTGGTCAATAAAGTGAGATTAAATGCATAAAAATATTTGTTTTATTTAACATATTTAATTATTGGAGGTTCTGATTTTGCATTTGACTGATTTTATTCATTTTGAGAAAAACTGAATCTTTGTTGTGCAAGTGAGATTAGTAAATACCTGCTCACATTTAGTCTAAAAGAAATATGATTACGTAACTCAAGTTACTTGTAATGCGTTACACCCAACACGAATTATTAGTAATAAAAAAAATTTTTTTTGCACCCTTAGATTACAGATTTCCAAATAGTAAATTTAAAAAAAGAAAAATGTACTCCATTAATCTTTCATTTATAACTATTTATAACATTTTACATTGTAGAGATGTCAGGTTTCCAGACAGGACAAAATGCAGTGATTGAAAGCCCCATGTCCAATAATCAGTCAGATGCTTTTTCCAAAGCAAATAGCATTCATGCTGATGTGAAGAACCGCATCTGGCAGGACCCAAAATGACGTGTTTAGAGCTTCTTGTTCAATAATGAGTGATGTATTCTCTATTAAAATCAATGGTACAGGTATATAGCATAGAGAATGCTCCTCCCCCAAGGAAAACCTTCAAGGTTAGCTTAAAAAGGTGCAATGACTAATAGGCTGACCAGAGGCTGTTTTGTTTGAATGGAAGTCAGTGTAGGAGATACGCTCAATACGCTGAATAAACTGCTCATCACTTAAAATGACAACCTGGCTTCAAGACATTTTCATTATGGAGGGAGCTATATGTGGAGTTTACTATAAATTGTCTTTTTTAAAAGGAGGTCATTTTATGACAGCTAATCATTCATTTACGGCACTACCCACTCATTTACTGACTGTCATACAATTCTGAAAGCATTTCAATGACATGATAGAAATGATAAGATGCACATGTTGACCATTATGTTTTTGTGATTAGAATCAGCACAGGGGCCTTGTTTTTGCTCCATTTGAGACCTCTACAGAAGATGAGACCTGATGGATATCCTCCTGATGCCTTAATTTCAGCTTGTTCTTGTGAGAAGGTTTTCATTGAAAGGAAACATGGGTTTAATGCAGTGACTGAGGAGAATGAGATGAGAACAATCAGTCTGGATGACTGCTGCGACTCTCAGCAGATGTATGATTATTTGATGGATTGAGACACTGAGGCATCAATGTCAGAATGGAAAGACATAATCTGTCAGAGTTAATCATATAAATAATTTATCATTCTGGTGAAGACACTGAGTGATCCGAGGGCCCTCCCTTCAAGAGGAGAGATAAGATGATTTAAAGTGGATGGAAAAGGGGAAAAGTCAATGACAGTTAAGCATCCTCCTCTTAAACATGGACTGAGTTGCACAAGAATATTCTAACATTAATTTGGTTATATTTTTACACATTTTACAATATTGCAGCACCTCTCTCCAGTCTGTCTCAAACACACTGTTTAGTTCCCGTTACAATGAAGCCCCTCCTTCTGAAATACGAAATGTGCTGTGATTGGTTTACTGGCCAAGTGTGTTGTGATTGGCGAACCGCTTAGAGCGTGTTCTGTAAATGTCACGCCCCTTACCATAACCGCAAGTTTTATCTGCTCAGGTGTAAATATTAATGATGCCATCAATTTTGCCATGCCAATTCAAGGCCGATTCAGACTCTGAATCAGAGAATGGTTATGAACAAGAGGGATAGTGCAGAACCCTTGGCAAGCATGGATTTTATAGGACGTTTCAGAGTGGTATGTTCCCAAAGATCAGTGAACACTCTTAGAAAAGCGAGAGCCCTGTAGCTAAACACTTCATAAACACTGTAATGTTAGCTAGCAGGCTAGTGGAGCCACAAGTAATAAAACATACTTACAGGTTGTGATCCGTAAACAACATATTGCCTCGAAAAAGTGGGAACTGCTCCGTCTTTACGTAGTCGGCATTCTACTCTCTTAGGTTCTCGAAGCTGTCCTCCGTAAAATGTGCCGCACACAGATAAACGTTGGGGTTATAATGTTCAGGAACAGTGTTAAAAATGAGGAAATTAGGAAGACCAAACAAAAGGGTTTTGAAACCGGGGTGGAAAAAACAGCGTCTCTTTGACATGGCAACAACACGCTACTAAGCAAGTCTTTGTCTTCTCTAGCACAGCTCAACCAGCCCCCCCCCCCCCCCCCCCCCTTTATGTATTACGTGACATTGTGACTTCACAAGATCTGGAAAAAAGGGTGTTGTAGTCCCAACAAACCATTTGTTGTAGCTCTTGAAAAGTGTTTTCTGTTAAAGAGAATCTCCCTTTGGAGTGGAATTTGAGCTTTGGAACCTTACAGATCTTTTTTATGATCAAACAGCAACATACACTAACTAAAGTTGAAAAAGTGAAAAAACATAATAGGACCCCTTTAAAACAAGGAAAAATATCTGCCAATGGGGTTAGAAAAATAATTAAATTCCCTCTATTCCAAGGGAAAACAAAGATATTTTTCTTACTCCATTGGTGGATATTTTTCTTTTGTTATAAGCAAAAACCTTTTGAAAAAAAAAGATACTTTTTATTTCCAGAAAACAGGACTTAATATCCTATTTTTTCCCCTCAAGTAAATGTATCTTTAATGTTTAATAATGTTTAGATATTTGTACTAGAATATAGGACAAAAATTCTAAGTAAGAAATTCATTTTCGGAAGTGTATTCTACAAACATGAATACCTTATTCAAAATATCCACTGTAAATAAACATTAAATTATATCTGTGCATGTCTAGGTAATTAGAGAAAGCTACTGAACACACATCTCATAATTTATTTGAATTATACTGATTAAAGGTATACAGGAATATTCCAATCGCAGAATAAAGGCTTAACTAGAAAATGGACCTTAATTGGAAAATAATGCGCATGTAGATGTGGCCATTGTTGCTCTTCACTGCTCCATCACTGACCCATGTCCATGGTTTCTACTGATGGAGCAATGCTGGAATTCTAGGAAACTGTGCACCTGGTGCCAATTGTGCCTTATCGATGCTGCCATAAATTCTTGTCACCAGCACCTGGTAATATGAACCCAATTTCGAGGCCAGAGGTAGCAGCTAAATCATCACGCCACAACCACAATGATTGCCGTCAGGTCTCATGCCTGGAATAAATGGTCTGTTCCCTTGTTCCCTTTTCTCCTTGAAGACACAATGCGTCTTTTGTTATCACAGCCTTTACTTCCTGGGAAACTGTCTTTATCTTCAGTTCATCCTGGGGAGTAAAATAGGAGGAGTCCTGCTAATTTATTCCTAATCGAATAAGTACATTTCACAGTGATGTCTTTGAACTTCATCTCTTCTTAGTATGCACAGCATCACTGAGTTATGCAACAAAGGAATCATGAAGGAACTTGATAAAACGTTTTTGCACTCCCAGTTGTATCAGGAGAGGTGAGGAGAAGGCGGCTGAAGAGGATGTGAAAAGAGAGGTGAAGGAGGAGGTGAAGATGAAGAGCTCTTTGAGCTGGTGAAGACAAAGTGATATAATTATGTAAAATTATATACAAGAGATTTGATTATTCAATATTATTCTGAAGTAAACTGGGAAAAAAACCTGTGGCCAGTGAGAAAAGAATGTAATGAAGGAAAGTGGACTGTTTAATAGGAGGCAAATAGCTTCCAAATGGCTTTTGGGATCCAGTGCAGCAGTTCATTCTTGCGTAGGACAGCCTCTCTTAAAACTCATTTATACTGAACAGAAACAATAATTATAAAATAGAAGAATTCGGTTCTCATTTACGTTTTTACTCAGAAAGTAAATTGTGTTTTCCCCCGGTGGTTTACTCCAGGCCCAACTGCTACATTAAACTTGCTAGTTGTAGGAGATCACGGCTTATGTTGAATGACAAATATTTCACATGCCGACTTCATTTTGCTGAACACTTTCTAAGGTTATGCGCATTCCACATTTCATAGAAGACCAAGAATGTGCTTTAGTCACTGTTCCATATGAATATCTTCACTGCAAAATGTGCTTTTATTTGAAATAAAATTGTTTTGTTCCTAGAAAGAAAACACATATGCTGTCATTTCCTTTGAGAGATTACAGCAGTCATCGACAAATTAATTCTTCAAAACCACTATACTTATAGAATAAGGTTTAAAAAAAATAGATATCGCTCAAAATACTAAATATTCCTTAATCTTCCTTTGGATAAAAGAAGGGTAAGGACAATCTCTAATAAGATTTTCAGTCATGCTGGGCCTTTAGTTAGGCAACACAATTAAAGTGAAGTCATTATTTTCTTAATTAAAAAGGCGAAATTTGTCTTTTTCTTAATTAACATTCCCCCGTATAAAAAAAAAACAAAGAAAAGAAAAGAGAAGGTACATCATACAATGTTTTATATTCCTGCATTGAACCACTTCAATATTCTTTGTAATGTAAAATGCCCACGTCTTTTACAGTAGCCTACCTCTCTGATGGGCCACTTGAAGAGAGGGGGTTGCTTTGAAAAGTGTCACCCACAGATCCATTTTCATCTGCAAAAACTGAAGAGTGTTAAAGTTTTCTGTCTCTTGATGTGAGCTACAACATGCAGCACCACGTACAGCTTGTGCTAGTGACACAACGTGATGAATTAACTTTCCCACTACAGTTGCTTTCTGTAACTAATGCCAGCGCGCAAAGCGGGATCAACTGCACAATTTCAGGCAACTGCATGCCTTGCATCCAGCAAACATAAACCGTTCCCCTAACGTTAGTATTTCGTTCCCGTTTTTTTTTTTTTTTTTTTTTTTTTACATTCTATGAACATTCTTTTTAGGTTTTATTTTTGCAACCATAACATAATGTTGCAGAGAGGATATTTTTAAATAACCTAAAATAACTTATACAGAATGTTCCTTAATGGTTATTTTTAGGTTATTATTTTGCAACCATAAAATAACATTCCCAGAACGTTGCAGGGAATAGAACTAATAGAACCCCTAATAGAACTCCAAACGAACTTCGTTTTGGCCTGATTTTGTTTGAAATGGTGTCACATCAGTTCGTTCTTCGCTTGAAATACATTATATTGCCAAAAGTTTTGGGACACCTGCCTTTACATGAACATGAACTTGAATGACATCCCATTCTTAATCCGTAGGGTTTAATATGGAGTTGGTCCACCCTTTGCAGCTTTAACAGCTTCAACTCTTCTGGGAAGGCTTTCCACAAGGTTTAGGAGTGTGTTTGTGGGAATTTTTGACCATTCTTCTAGAAGCGCATTTGTGGGTCAGGCACTGATGTTGGACAAGAAGGCCCGGCTCACAGTCTCCACTCTAATTCATCCCAAAGGTGATCTATCGGGTTGAGGTCCGGACTCTGTGCAGGCCAGTCAAGTTCCTCCCACCAAACTCGCTCATTCATGTCATTATGGACCTTTGCTCTGTGCACTGGTGCGCAGTCATGTTGGAACAGGAAGGGGCCATCCCCAAACTGTTCCCACAAAGTTGGAAGCATGAAATTGCCCAAAATGTCTTGTTATGCTGAAGCATTAAGAGTTCCTTTCACTGGAACTAAGGGGCCAAGCCCAACCCCTGAAAAACAACTCCACACCATATTCCCCCCGCCACCAAACTTTACACTTGGCACAATGCAAGTCAAGTCAACTTTATTTATATAGCTCTTTTTACAATGCCGATTGTTTCAAAGCAGCTTCACAGTGTTAAACAGGAAAATAATGCAACAGAATTTGATTCGGCAGTACAGCCGCTCTGGAGAAAACTGGTCAGTCATTTCAATTGTCATATAGCGACAATATGGGCAGATCAGTAATTTAGTTGATATAGTTCATTTAGTTTAGTAAATAAATTAATTTGGATATTTAGTTGAAAATTTAGTGTCCCCAACTGAGCAAGCCAAGCCAAAGGCGACAGTGGCAAGGAACCAAAACTCCATCAGGTGGCATAATGGAGAAAAATAAACCTTGTGAGAAACCAGGCTCAGTCAGGGTGCTAGTTCTCCTCTGGCCAATTAACAAACAGTGTATGATTATTATTTTGGCAACCTTACAGGTCAGAAGTCATATTAGATCGGGATATTCAAAAGATCAGAGGCATCACGCCGGAGACGGGTTTATTGATGACGTGTTGATTAAACAATTATTAAATAGGAATATTCGAAGGATCGGAGTCATCACGCCGGAGACGGATCCATTGAGGATGCCATGTCGATAAGGCAATTTCAGAGGGGAGACTAATTGGCATGGTCTCTGCAGTCACTTCAGGGATGCGTTGGTCCTGTCTGGGTGCAGGTCCACCATCTGATCTGGATACGGCCCGGATCCGGCTGACTGCAGTAAACCTCGGGATAAACAGAGAGACTAACATTAGCGTAGATGCCATTCTTTTTATGATGTAATGAGTACATCAAGTGTTATGGGAAGTGTTCCCAGTTCCAGCTGACCTAGTTAATGCAGCCTAACAATCATTTAATTGATTTGAATAATATAAATTACAAATATTTTATGTGTATGCTATAGTAAAGAGATGCGTTTTAGTCTAGATTTAAACTGACAGAGTGTGTCTGCTTCCCGAACAATGCTAGGAAGACTGTTCCAAAGCTTAAGTGCTAAATAGGAAAAGGATCGACCGCCTGCAGTTGATTTTGATATTCTAGGTATTATCAACTGGCCCGAATTTTGACGTGATGGAGTATAATGCGTTAAGAGCTCGCTCAAGTACTGGGGAGCTAAACCATTTAGTGCTTTGTAAGTAATTAGCAAGATTTTAAAATGTATGCGATGTTTAATAGGGAGCCAGTGCAGTGTTGACAGAACCGGGCTAATATGGTCATACTTCCTGGTTCTAGTAAGAACTCGAGCTGCTGCGTTTTGGACCAGCTGCAGTTCATTTATTAAGCGAGCAGGGCAACCACCCAGTAGAGCATTACAATAATCTAGCCTTGAGGTCATGAACGCATGTACTAACTGTTCAGCATTTTGCATTGAAAGCATGTGCCATAATTTAGATATATTTTTAAGATGGTAGAATGCAGTTTTACAGATGCTAGAAATGTGGCTTTCAAATGAAAGATTGGTATCAAAGAGCACACCCAGGTTCCTAACTAACGACGAGGGCTTGACAGAGCAGCTATCGAGTGTGACAGAATTCTAGGTTATTACTTGTGGAGTTTTTTTGTCCAATAAATAATTTTTTTTTTTTTTCTGAATTAAGTTGCAGGAAATTACTAGTCATCCAATTTTTTATATCAGCTATGCATTCCATTAATCTTGTGAATTGGTAAGTTTCGTCAGCCTAGTACTTCTTAGCTGAGTTGCTGTTGTTCCCAATTGCTTCCACTTTGTTATAATACCACTAACAGTTGACCATGGAATATTTAGTAGTGAGGAAATTTCACGAATGGACTCATTGTACAGGTGGCAACCTATCACGGTACCACGCTTGAATTCACTGAGCTCCTGAGAGCGACCCATTCTTTCACAAATGTTTGTAGAAGCAGTCTGCATGCCTAGGGCTTGATTTTGTACACCTTTGGCCATGGAAGTGATTAGAACACCTGAATTCAATTATTTGTGTTCTAATTGTGTTCTAAAGTATGATCCCAATACTTTTGACAATATAGTGTATATCAGGGCTTTAAGGCTTTTTTTATACTAGTGCATTTACATTTTAACACAGTATTTTAAAATGAAAACAATCCTCGTACATACTGGCGTAGAAAAGATCTCCATCTCCGCCTCAGAAAGTGAGAACCGGCCAAAATGTCTTCACTTTACTCTCTTTGTCTTCACTCTGATGGTCTAAAACTCAAACAGGTCCTCACAAAGATACTTGTACAAGTACACACACACACATTCATCCCTCAGCAGTAGCCCTGGGAATCGCTGTGATTGTAGCCCCTGTCACTCTTCACCACACTAGAATTAAAATACAAAAACAGGAGATATGAGTTATGGAATATTAATAACCCTCATTTCCAACACTCTGCTCTTTCAGATGCTAATTACAGATTAGCAACTGAACACAGGGCTCAGATATGATTCAGTGTAATACCACCCTGCCTGGCAGACGAGTGTAAACTCACCTCTGCTGGATCTGTTCTGTGTTTTAATCTATATTAGTATTATGAGCTTGATCCATTAGTCATTCTCATTCAAACTACTAATCCCTGATGGATTAGCATAGATAAATAATAATAATAATAATTAAAATTACTCCTGGTTTTTGACTGACAACAAAAAATGGCATAAAAATAATAGGTGTTTAAGCAAAGAATGGTTAGCTAGTTAGCATTGATTGAATTGTGGTTATGGGGTGGCTCAGGATCCAAATAAAACTTTCCTTAGAGACATTCCCACAGTTAAGGGTGCAATAGGGATTAGAAGTGAAGAAGAGTAGAGAAAATATTGCATACATATTTGTATATGGATTACGAAAAGCAGTAGGCATTCACACCTTCATGGAATGTGGTCAGAATGTGGATGTAGATGAGAGATCTGATCACAATCCAATCACAATGCATCTTGGGTGCATTGACATCTGGCTTAAATGGGCCTGAGATTCACATGGGTAATTTGATTCTGTGTCTGGAGGCTGTCTGTTGTTTAAAATGAAACTTTTAGAGAGTTTGAAGTCTCTTGCTGAATTCTCCCTTAAAACACATTGATTAGTTCATTCGTATTCATACAAGCTGACAAGAGCTGACTATCACACATCTGTCACAAACAAAATCACAGCGCAACCTGCTACTGAAAAGAAGGCCTGTAGATAAGTGACCTTAGACGAGATCATGACTAACATTCAAGGCACAGAATTTTAGGTTAAATTTATAGTATACATTTTTACACTTTCACCTTTTTTATCACCTTTTATTCAAACAGTCCTGCAGTGTGACAAATGAACTACCAAAAGTATAAATAAACCATGTACAGGGACTTTAAGACTTTAAGAGGTTTAATATGAGGTCATAGAAACTGCATGTATAATTATAGAAAGAAATAGAAAAATGGGTAACACTTTACAGGAAGGTCCTATTATGTAATATTAATTAATGCATTAACTAACACTAACTAACAGTTAATAAAATGCATCTGTTCATTGTTAATTCATGTTAGCTTAGGTCTAATAAATAATATTAACAGATACAACTATAATAACTCTTAGAAGAAAACGTTCTATATATAGGGTTCTGTCAGATGCTTTTAAGGGTTCCCATCATGGGACCATTTTATGGATTTAGTTTTAATTCATTCATTTTGTTTTTTAATTAAATTTTATGAATTAAACAGCTCGTAAACATACTTTATCACTAAAAAACATTTAGCAATAATTTAAGACATTTGTCCTTTTTGGCATAAAGGGTTCTTTAAAATTTAGTTTAGAGACCTAGGGTTTTATATAAAGCCCAACTGAACCTTTTTTCATGCTTTTTATTAAATTGAAAAAAAAAATTCAGTTCATGTTCACTAATGATAGCAAATGTAACCTTTTAGTGTTACTGAAAAAAATATATAAAACAGAGATGAATCATGTCTCACTGCTCAGTATTTGACTTCTTTGTATCTCAATGGCAGTGCCTTTATTCCTTCCCCTTTACTTTTGACAATATCATGCAAAAGTATTTTAAACTTAGCGTTCACTCATAGTGAGTTCTTTCATGACTTATTTTCTGTTGAATGTGAGCGTTTTTGAGGAAACTGTGGATAATAATGCACTGACGTCTGTGGTGATGGATGCTTTACTCAGGTTCACTGCAATGTACTTTATGAATAAATTATGCAGATTACTGTTTATTGTTGTACTGTTTGCTTTTATTTATGCTATGGTGGTTGTATATGTTGTCACTCTGTTATTTATCATGTGGTGATTATTTAGAGCTTATCTTTAACTTAATATGTTTTTTTTTATTTTGTCACCGTTACTGTGGTTTGTGCATATCAATGCGTTAAATGTTGAAGTTGATGCATATTTGCATTGTGTTCACCTTTAATGCATACAGCACAGTGTGATGTGATTAAAATTAGACTTGACACATTTGTTGAATGAAGCAAGGCTGATCTAATTTTATTTTCATCATGGTACTTGCTTTTAGCGTAAAGTAGATAAGAAGTATTCTCACATCTCAGGTTATGATCTAGCCATTTATTACGGACCACCTCACAGGGGCCCCTGGGACATCAGGCCCCTGGGTGACTGCCAATATATAAGCTATAGGATGGACCAGCCCTGGATGGAGATGGCCAGTTCTCGACCTTATTCAATTCTTTACATCTAACCCTAATCTTATTCTTTAAACTTGTCATGTTGACAGTATACACTGAAGAAAATTTGGTGCAGAAACAATTTTCACTCAGAAATTGCTAGTACATTTTTTAAAACAATTACAAAGAAAGGGCAAGTAATACATTGAATTATATGTGACATTTTAAAATAGAAATACTGAAATAGCATTTTCTTGCAAAACGAACTACAATAATAAATGTACAGCTTTGAAAAATACTTTTTTTGCAGTACAAAACTGCTTATTTAAACAAAAAAACTCTTGCATGTATCATTAATGTTGAATAGTGGAGGGGAAATATTAAGTAAATAATAATTACACTATATTGCCAAAAGTAGGGGTTGAACGACTTCAGATTTTTAAAAGTCGACATTTATGTGCCTGAACTAGGCTTGCTACGATAGTTGGTGTTGCCAGTGTTACCGGTATGCAGGCATAACACCTGTTACAACACTTGCCCACCGTGGCACCGCCCCCACCGTTGTTTAATTTTTTTTATAGTAATAAAATAATTTAGTTCAGTTCAAAAACAGACAATACAAATAAAATTAATTCGTTCACGGCCGCGCAGAGCGCGAACTGTCATTCAGGTTGTGTGGGCACTGGTGCGTTTTCAGTTCATTGGGATGGAAGCCTAACTTTTATAGGAATTCATTGAAACCACTCGCTTTGCTCCGCTCCGTTATGAATGCCTGAGCGGCCGTGTGCATTTGACTTTCGGTGATACCGGTATTACCGGTGTTGTCATAAGTCGATTAACCGGTGGGAAAATTTCCTCACCATCACATCCCTAGCCTGAACCTTGAGCTGAGATGCGAAGTGCACAGCTGCATATGACACAGCGCTGCCCAAAAGTTTATTGCTCCTACATAACAGCTTTTGTTTATCAATTATTTTGTTTTTGGGTCATTATATTTCTCACAGATTTCTGCTCATTTTGAATCAGATACAGATAAAGTAGCCTATTACATTTGTATAAATGCACTAGAGGGAGAGATAGAGCGATTACGTGTGAATTAATTCTACCTGGCAGCGTCTCTCTAGAAATATATGCTAGAACTTTTCATTTCTAAGCTATTTTATTGATAAATCACAGAACATGATAAATAATTTCCTGTTGTGTCCTCTATAGGCCAGTGACAAGTCGATGTCAAGCTTATAGAGTCATGGCAGAGCATTAAAGTATTATATAAAACAGCATTATTTTATACTAGTGCAACCCATATATGGGACACCCCTCCAAATCATTGAATTCAGGTGTTCCAATCACTTCCATGGCCACAGGTGTATAAAATCAAGCCCCTAGGCATGCAGACTGCTTCTACAAACATTTGTGAAAGAATGGGTCGCTCTCAGGAGCTCAGTGAATTCAAGCGTGGTACCGTGATAGGTTGCCACCTGTGCAAAAAGTCAATTTGTGAAATGTCCTCACTAATAAATATTCCATGGTCAACTGTTAATGGTATTATAATGTTAGTGGAAGTAATTGGGAACAACAGCAACTCAGCCACGAAGTAGTAGGCCAAGTAAAATAGCTACAGACCTCTAAACTTCATGTGGCCTTCAGAACAGTGCTCAGAGAGCTTCATGAAATGGATTTCCACAGGGCCACCAAAAGCTCAACTGCCACTCTAGGCAAAACACCATCACGCCGCCCCCACACACTCACAATTAAAGACGATCTTTGAGATGCATGTGAAAGACTGGAGATTTTGTTAATTGATAAAATTGCACTAAAATAAAAGCATACAGAAGCAAGTTTTCATTTTTTTTTTTTTATTCTTCAATGTTAAAAACAAATCAGCACCACTAGTGCAAATGCAAATTCTGTTTTATATTATAAAATAAGTGGCCTATATGTACAGGCCTGGAGTAGCCATCGGAAGATTCGGGAGAATTCCCAGTGGGCCGCTGATAAATTGGGCCGGCAGCAGTACCATTTCAACATACGGGGTGTGGAAATCACAAGTCTAGTTCATTTTCAATGAGAGACGCACAGAAAGTGGCAAATCAGTGGTAGTCTCTGCGCGTGCACAGCTCTTTGTAGCGGTTATAAATATTATTAATATGAATATGGCATCCCAGCAAACATTGGTCCGACAGCAACGTTGTTTCTCTGGCCAAAAATAGCCGCTGTAGAACGGCATAAATCAGGAAAAATGTAACATTACATTTCCAAAAAATGCATTCAACTCAATATGCTCAACGTACGTCCAGTCAACTTTCATTTTGGAACTATTGTTCAACCATGACAGGACGTGTCAGAGGGACGTCTTTTCAACGGTCATTAAAGGTCCAAATGTTTGCTGGAATATATAAATGCACACAATAAGGGGAGCCACATAACTTCTCCCCCACTTTCTCTCACATAGCTACAAATGCATATTCCACCTTTCAGAAGCGCGTGTCGGGATTTAAAATCATTAGCCATCACCAGCAGTGAAAGTAGTCATCTTTTGTATTCATGTACGGATTTTTTTCTTTTCTTTTCATTTTGATGATATTTTTGGATGTACATCAGGGAGTTTTTCATGTAGACCGATGGTGCTCTAATGTGGGGCGAGATGGTAGGCTACTAGAATGAAGGAAAGTTAATTTAGATTTAAAATGACTAATGGAGTGATAACTTGATGATGGAAGTGCAATAATTTAAACGAATGTCCAAAAAAATAAATAAATAAAATGGAAAAAATAAATCTCTTTTTATTCCGCCCTCACTGTGCTGCCACACTAGGCGGCTGCCTAGTTCGCCTATAGGCACGCACCGGCCCTGGATTTCCATAGCTGAGCAGCTGCATCCAAGCCTTACATCACCAAGTGCAATGCAAAGGATCGGATGCAGTGGTGTAAAGCACGCCGCCACTGGACTCTAGAGCAGTGGAGACGTGTTCTCTGGAGTGATGAATCACGCTTCTTTGTCTGGCAATCCGATGGACGAGTCTGGGTTTGGTGGTTGCCAGGAGAACGGTACTTGCCTGACTGCATTGTGCCAAGTGTAAAGTTTGGTGGCCTCAACCCGATAGATCACCTTTGGGATGAATTCGAGCGGAGACTGCGAGCCAGGCCTTCTTGTCCTCTTCCCAGAAGAGTTGAAGCTGTTATAGCTGCAAAGGGTGGACCAACTCCATATTAAACCCTACGGATTAAGAATGGGATGTCATTAAAGTTCATAAAGGCAGGCGTCCCAAAACTTTTGGCAATATAGTATTTGATCCTTTTCTCACACACAGCTGTCATATGGCTTGGAATATAACGTATGAGTTCTGTCGTCCACTTTTCAGATTTTTTTTTTTTTGTGCTTTTTGAAGCTTGACAGTTACAATAATCTTCTCTCATCCTTAATCCATTTCCATTTGTGTTCCACAGATAAGATATTTTATATGGCTTTGGGTTTGAAATAACCTGAGACTGATTAAATAATCTTTTTATTATTCAACTAATCTTTTTAAAATGCTCTTGCAAAGCAGTACTGCTTTTATTCATTCATTTTATTCATTCATTTTTGGATTTTAAAAGGCATTTCCAAAAGTGTAGGCTGTTTTTCAAGACTGAAATTTTACAGTGAATAACAGAACTGAAATAACATATGCCACTTTCATTTAAATCTATCTCAATGTATTATTATTATTATTATTATTATTCAACAGAGAAAAAAAATGAAAGAAAACATGCAGTGTATGTTTTCCCACCGCAGTTTTTTAAAACTTTTACTATCGTTGGCTCCTTTATCTTAAATTTCTTGTTTCCCCTCAGTTTTATGTAACAAATGTATCTGCTAAATGAATGAATTCTCTTCTGATCGATCAGTCTATGGTGGTGGTGGTTGAAGGGGAGAGCGCAAAAGTTTGTCTAGGTTCAAAGAGAGGCATGACAAAAAAAATTTGAGAAGCACTGCACTACATGTCTTTGAACCTGTCACATCGTGAGTTTGGAGACATTTTGCAGATTCAGCTTTCCTGAAGTAGTGTTGTGGCTCCGAGCAGGGTTGGATGATAGAGCTGCTATTCTGAATGCAAATGTATAATAACCGACTGTCATATATTATAGTTTGTGGCGGTGAATATACTATGCATCAATGGCTGCTTGTTGATAATAATTCACTGTAAATTTATAGGTATTTATTTACTGTAAAGGAATGAACCTGACATATACTTCTCTCCTCCTCATTTACACTCTGAATATGTCTAATTTGTGTCTTTCTCTGACTGTATTTCACTCTGCCCCTTTCTACAGTCCGTTTTTAGTGAGGTGCGTGGAATTGCGAGTTGCTGGTGTGAATATTTAATGCAGGCTTGGAGGGGAGAGAGGCCAATAAACAACCGAATGCTGAATCTGCTCGAGCTGTAACTCTTCTGGCCCGAGCTGTAACCTCCCTCTCTAAACATCTTCATTCATTTTAAATTACATCTCATTCAGTCCTCCAACTGCCCGCAATGCTTGAATACTGCTTTTTATGATCTTTAGTCTTGAAGTATCTGTGCATCACCATGATGACCCTTGTGACACAGATTTTCTTTCCTACCTATGAAATTGATGTTTACAATTTTTGTAATTTCCTTTAGGTATTCACATAGTAAATATGATCAATTGCTTTATACAACAGGTGGATTCTATTGGCTGAGCGGCATTCCAAGAGCGCTAATCAAGTCAAGTCACCTTTATTTATTTAGCACTTTATACAGTACGGATTGTTTCAAAGCAGCTTTACAGTGATAAACAAGAAATAATCATTAATGATTCAAAAGCTTATAGACAGCTGAATGAAGCTATGAATTCAGTTGACCCTTCGCAAAGTTCAGTTCAAGCGGCACGTGAACCAGTCATCTCTTCCTACTAGTTACAACATGAAATAAACATTAATGAACGTCAGAAGGTATGTGGTTTCAACCATGGAAAATCGTAAATACACATCATTTTTCAAGTTCAAGTCCACCGCCGTTAATCTACTAACTCTCCTGTCTGGACTGTTTGTCGGACAAAATGGTGGATTCTGCGTTATGATTGGTCAAATTGCCTGTCAATCAAACTCCTGGCAAAGGGTAAATTCAGCTATCCACCTTATTCCTACGCCCCATGACGATTTGCGCGAATTAACTTCCACCAAGCTGTAAACAATCAGTGAAAGGCTCGGTGCAATAATACGTTTTTTTAAACTGGCATTATTCAACTCACCCTTCAACCATCAAACATTAAAAGGACATTTAAAAGTGTAAAAACATCAACAAGGTACTTCCAACAGACCACAAAGCAACGTTGCCTTAATCAAACATGTACATTAACTTTCATTTAATTTTAACGTGATTTCCATAATTTTTACAGATAATAAATTGTATTTACCTGTGAAAACAAACCTGGAAAGAGACTTGAGGATTTGAGGAGAAAAATTTGAGACTCTTTGTGCGTTCCAGTGAATTATTAATGGGATATATCGTAAATTAAATCGGGAGACCAGACCACAAATGTGCAGTATATGTTTTTCTTTTTCGTACTACAGCGGAATGTACAGGGAAAAAATAAAATAATCATGAGGAAAAGAATGCGACTGAAAAAAACTCTTGCCATATATATTCTTGTTATAACGTTATTCTCATGATGTCTGAAAATAAAACATCAAGGAAAATTGACAGCTCATTCAGTCAAACTGATGGATAAGCTTTATTTGTAGGGCAACCTTATGATTTGAAATTATTCGTTTCAGTCTTTTTCAATGGAAGTTCCCCAAAACGGAAGTGCCACCCATAATTTGAAATGCAGTCGCCTTGTTAGGAATAAGGTGGATAAAGCAGCTCATGATGTAATTTTCCAGCTCATCTTAGTTCAGTTCTTATCCAATAGTGTCAGTGGACAAATTAATT
This sequence comes from Rhinogobio ventralis, assembly GCA_039654625.1. NCBI lineage: Eukaryota > Metazoa > Chordata > Actinopteri > Cypriniformes > Gobionidae > Rhinogobio > Rhinogobio ventralis. The sequence continues at coordinate 21,506,120 of CM077211.1, forward strand.
GCGGAGTATTAAGTGTCTCCAGCTAAGCAAGCCAAAGGTGACAGTGGCAAGGACCCCAAAACTCCATCAAGTGACAGAAATGGTAAGAAAAAAAACCTGTGAGAAACCAGGCTCAGTCGGTGTGCCAGTTCTTCTCTGGCCAGATGAATGAACATGATGTGATTATGATTCCATGCTGCATCTTAAGTCAGACTGGGGATTGATATCATTCAGAATATTTCATGCAGCTCCTTCTGCTTGAAGATCGGGATACACCATGCTGGCATTTGGTTGGAAGAGGAGCTGAAGCTGGCTAATATGCAGTCTAACAGAACTGGGACTTTTCGTAGTTGCATCATTCTGCTTTTCTGTGTTTGCATGTTCCAGGCAGACTGTCAGGGGTGTTCACAGAGAACCTGTCCTAAAAAAATATGAGATGCAGCACAACAATATAAAAAAGAACATGGTCTTGAGGCACGTTATTAAATGTAAATATTCTTAAAAAACGTGTGTGCGCGTGACAATGAAAATGCTGCGAGTGGCAAAGCGAAGGTCAAAGACACCCTTACAAAAATAAGTATACTTCAAGTTAATTGTATTATTGTATTTTTCAGCATGTTTTTTAGTTTATAAAAACAGACTTTGATATACTCTCTGTAAACTACTTGTTTAGTAGTTTTCTTTAAGTGAACTTAACAACATACTTATAGTTTACTATTTATATATTATCTTTACACTTTAAGTATACTATTATGTTCCCATGTAGGTATTAATTGTTATCCTTGAAATATACCTTTAACAGTACTTTTAAGTAGATTTGAATAACACAAAAAATCACATACTCAGAATTAGAAACATTTTTTTTTGTCACATCCATGGGCGGGAGTGCCCATAATCTCCACCAGAGATGGCACCCCTCCCAACACCTAGGCTATCTCATCATGAACTTAAATTTCCATAACCCATTGCCTGGACTCATTATGTTTCATTACTTCCATCTGTGTCTAATTATCTGGTTAAGTCGTGTGTTTTCACTAATTCTTTGCAAAGTCTTGTAAGTGTCACAACTGTATTTCTGAGCGTTCTCCCTCTGGTTACCCATGTTTTGGTTTTGACTTTATGCCTGGTTTCCTAGATTTCCATGTTTGCCTGTGTTTTTCTGCACTGTTGTCTTTTTGGATTATCTTCCCTGTGTTTTGACCTGTTGCCTGTTTTATGATTTATGATTCTGGATTGCCCTAATAAAGCTGCATTTGTATCCTCAACCGTGTCAGAGCAGATTGTGACAGAAGACTTCGCCACAAATGGATCCAGCAGTCACCTTAGCCCATCTTCGCCAAGGAACTCGGCAGTGTGCATCAAGCTCTCTGTCCACGATGGTGTTCAATGCCTCCGACTCCAGTAGTTCCAATTACAGAGTCTCCAGTCATCATGATTGCCACTTCAGTGTTATCAGTCATCATGGCCGTCACGCTAGAGTCCTCAACCATCATGGCTGTTACGCCAGAGGCTCCAGCCGTCATGGTACCTACACAAGAGCCTCTGGCCGTCATGGCTGTTACGCCAGAGGCTCCAGCCATCATGGCCTCCACGCCAGAGCCTCCAGCTGTCATGGCCGCCACAACAGAGCCTCCAGCCATCATGGCCGCCACGCCAGAGCTTGTTTTGTGTGAACCAGTGTCCTCCCTCAGTCTGTGTATACTATTAGGGTTTTCATTCTTTCTAGAATCTATATTGATATACCAGTAACTGGTGACAAGTTACTAATGTTTATAAATCATTGGCTGTATCCGAAATTGCATACTATATAGGAGGCAGAAAAATGTGAAAAGAGAAGTATGTCCTAATTCACAGTATTCATAAAACAGTAAGCAAAAAGTACCTGGACGACATCTGGCAAGATTCTGAAGTGTGCATTTTTGTGAATTGCAGTGAAGCGATGCAACCAGCGCTGTAGGTCACATGCATGACAATGACAACATGGCAAATGTAGTATGTCCAGATGACATTTATACTACACACATTCATATAGAATATCCTTATTTTAAAAGGCTGTGAACTAATTATTCAAAAGAAGTAACTACTTAGAGAGTATATGATTTCGGAGGCAGCCATTAAATCATTAATTCAACTGATTCATTCAAAAAAGCTGATTCATTTACGGAACAAAACACTGAACTGGATTTTAAAAGGTATTTCCTAGGAACGCTACCACTACTGTGTGTTGCTCGGAGACCTGCCGTGGCTTTGTTTGGAAATGTTTTATTAGTGCATCAAAACTAGACAAGGTAACTGACAATATTGTGTCTAAATTTCCTGTTTATAATTTTTTATATGTTAGGACAAATATAGTCAAAGAGTTATGAGAGTAAACAAAGGTTAAACAGTGAGTAAAACAATTCGCTATCATACTATTAAAAACATCAGTTAACAGACGGATATCTCTGCATTTAATGTGTCCTTTCATTCTTCTTGTGCTTTAGAGACCTATGAAGTGTATTTACAGTTCTCCACAAATGACCACTATCGTGGTGAACACGTTGGATGAATATTTCTCCTGGACATTGCTTCTCTTCTCATCATCAATAATAAATCAAGATCAAATCATAACGTACATATCAGGCCTGAATAAAACATGAGTCTTAATCCTGAAAGGAAATGGAGCCAGTTTCCAAAGGTATATTGTGACATGAAAATGTATTAGTGAAATGAGCTAGTAAATCAGGTTGGAGAAATCTCTGAGTAAAACATAAAATATGCAAACGCAGGAGTATATTATTAGATCTACGCTAATACATTCATTTAGAGTGCTGCTTAGTGTGTGATGGAATATTGAGATCTGAATCACTTCAATGCTACAGAGATTTCTTCACACAAACGCTGTGGTATCTCTTCCATCCACAATCTCTTTACATTCTGTCAATCATGAATTGTGTGAATTGAGTCTTTCCCTTATAGTTTGGAGTAAAGTTTAGTAAACCATAATGTAATTTTCTAGCTCAAGATTACAATAACCATCTTTAATCTCTTTCAGTCCCTAGCTCACCTTATCTCCCTATGTTATTTATCTTACACCTCTTTGTATCTTTTTTTTCATCTTTGTTAATCATTATGACAGCCTCAAGCATACAGTTGTCACTGAAGCACTGAGTTAGAGAAACATCTTTTTTTGTTGTCATTTGTAGCAGGTTGAAAGCACGGTTTGATGATTTTACAGAGTTTGTTTGGTTCAGATATGTTTTTTGTCTCCAGCGGTTTCTTCAACAGCGAGGTTGAGTTGTAACTGGGCGGTTAAAGTTCTTAACAGCAGTATTGTTTATCTCTATTTTGGCAGTAAGGTGATCCATCCGAAGACCTGTGAAAGAGTCCAGAGACTCAAAGTCCACAGGTCTCACTAAATTATTATGTTTAAGTTGTTATAACTGCATACCAGGGCTTGCAATCTGGCTTGTGTCAAATACGTATTAGCGCATAGGATCTGAAGGTGCAGAAGAAAAGGTCTGATCAGATATAACAATATACTTCATCTGTTGGTAATTATTTATATGCTTGGCATTAGGGATTCTGCAGTGAGAACTGGGTCTAAATAAGCAAATACACTTACATTTTAAAACTAATTGTTTTATGCAATTTGGCCATCACATTTACATCCAAAAAGCAATTAATCTACATGGTAATAAAACCCAAACTGTACCTAAAACCTTTTTAAAGTGTGTAGATTCAGACATATTTATTAAGTAGAAAGTAGAAAAATAGGAAAAAAATTATATATATACACCGATCAGGCATAACATTATGACCACCTTCCTAATATTGTGTTGGTCCACCTTTTGCTGCCAAAACAGCCCTGACCCATCGAGGCATGGACTCCACTAGGCCTCTGAAGGTGTTCTGTGGTATCTGGCACCAAGAAGTTAGCAGCAGATGCTTTACGTCCTGTAAGTTACGAGGTGGGGCCTCCATGGATTGGACTTGTTTGTTCAGCACATCCCACAGATGCTCGATTGGGTTGAGATCTGGGGAATTTGGAGGCACCAAAGTCAACACCTCAAACTCGTTGTGCTCCTCAAACCATTCCTGAAACACTTTTGCTTTGTGGCAGGGCGCATTATCCTGCTGAAAGAGGCCACAGCCACCAGGGAATACCGTTTCCATGAAAGGGTGTACATGGTCTGCAACAATGCTTAGGTAGGTGGTACGTGTCAAAGTAACATCCACATTGGCAGGACCCAAGGTTTCCCAGCAGAACATTTCCCAAAGCATCACACTGCCTCCGCTGCCTTGCCTTCTTCCCATAGTGCATCCTGGTGCCATGTGTTCCCCAGGCAACGCACACGCACCCAGCCATCCACGTGATGTAAAAGAAAACGTGATTCATCAGACCAGACCACATTCTTCTATTGCTCCGTGGTCCAGTTCTGATGTTCACGTGCCCATTGTTGGCGCTTTCGGAGGTGGGCATGGGCACCCTGACTGGTCTGCGGCTATGCAGCCCCATACGCAACAAACTGTGATGCATTGTGTATTCTCACACCTTTCTATCAGAAAGAGCATTAACTTCTTGAGCAATTTGAGCTACAGTAGCTCGTCTGTTTGATCGGACACACGGGCCAGCCTTATACCTTCCAGCCAATACCTACAAATTTTACATATTGCTACTCGAGCATCATTTTTGTCATGGTGAAGTGCGTTCACACTGCTGATATGTTTATCTGTTGTGACTTATCCACGTTGTGTGCACAAAATAGACATTAACAGTCAAAGCACTCATTGTTTTGGTCAAGGATCTTCGCACTTTTTTTTTCTGTTTCGGCCAAATAAATGTTGGTGCCTCAGTAATAGAAAGTATTTGTGTGCCTCTGGTTGCTTCATAAATGCCTATATTGCAAATATAAACTCATTTAGCACAAATAATTGTACTGGACTGTATTGAAGTTTATAATCCATTTTCTGTAAAGATGCTTCTGTTACGCTCCTGCAGTGCTGCTCTGCACTGCAATATGAACACTGATATCTGTTATATATGGGCACTGAAATAAATATGCGCTGCTTATGCTTGTGGTGGAAAACAGGCCTTGGATTTTCCCATGACACCCAATTTATTGTAACATTTGTCTTTTAAAACATTTCTCTGTCATATTTGGTCTCATTTTGCTGTTTATAGTACAGTTAAAAATAGTAAACTAAATGGAGCCATTGCATAAAATATAGTTATTATTAACTATTTAAAAAGCGGTTTTGTGCAAATGTTAATATCTCTCCACATGTAAAAAAAAAAAAAAAAATCATATTGTATTTGAGATAATACACCCCCCCACCCCCCAACACGCACACACACACACACACACACACATCAGTGTCCTAGTTAAATCTCAATCTGAGGAGACAGTCACTAACCCAAACTGTCTGGGGCGACAATGGCACATAATCATTCACAAGCCCAGTTGCAAATTATTTCTCCAACATGTTTGTACATGTTTTAATTCTGTATATTATATATGTGGTAATTAAATCAGCTCAGAGATATTAAAAGAGAAAAAAAGTGAAAAAGATGGAGCTAAATGAAGTTTCAGACTCTCATTAGCATCAGTGAATCAGTCATTAAATACATTTATTAAAGATTTTTTCTCTCTCCCTCTCTTTGTCTCTCACTTTCTCGGTTTTATATCAGGAGAAGTGTCTCTTTGGTACTTTAAGGCTTTAAGGGGGATTATGACAATCAACCAGAGCTTTTGAAAGCCCTTTAGAAATAATTACCTCTCTCATACACACACTCTCTCTCTTTCTCTCCTTCTTATTTATTGATTGATTTGTGGGGCTATAGAGCAAGGGAACAAATATGAGTTCCGGAACATGTTCAAAATGTTACAACTTTCCTTTACAGTGCCTCTTAATGACCATTAAAAGCATCATACCCATTACGGACAGAAGCATGCAGGCAGACCAGCACACTCTCATAAGGAAACATCACTCTGAAGAGTTTCATCTGTCACTCTTATATCTCATTTAGAACATTTCACTCTGGTGCCATTTTCATCTAATTTTGGTGGTTTCTGAATAGGTTTGTTCTTTCAGTAATGTAAATTCTGTCATCATTTACTAACCATCATGTTAAAAAAATAAAATCTTCAAAAATTGAACACAAAATGTTCCCTATAGCTGAGCACTGCCTTGATAATCTATTATTGAGGCATACAGGTATTCGCTTAATGGCAACATATATAACGCAATTGTTAGTTCCAGTTCCCTGAGCATTTTTCTGTTAATAGATGAATAGCTCAGTAATGTAAACTTGGCTGTGATGTTGCCACAGTTACATTAATAGGTGTCTAATGACACCCCCTTAACACCACTGTGCTCTGCCAAGATCCTCAAAATACTTTCCACAAAGAACTGAGCTTATTTAACTGAGAGAAAACTAGTTTTTATATACATCATATATGTCATACCATTAGACTTTAGAGTATATTTGAATGTATATTTATAATGTATATAATGTATAGATTATAATGTATATTTAAACAGAGCACAGTGACAAATCCCCTTTGGATATCTACATAAAGTAATCAAGTCACTGCATCTTTGTGATAAGCTGATTTGCTTGCTGTATTCAGACAGGGAAGCCACCCATTTTTGGATGATTATTTTAACCTAATTTAGTGTATTTTGACTGATAAATTCAGAACAATAAGAACATCAGTAATCGCAGAAGCAAACTAAGAAAGCAGTGCCACCTTAACATTTAAAAAGATGTCAGATTCTCACCAAACCGAGTTTACAGATCCGGAGGGTTTCACACCATTCCCACAGCCATACACACATGCACAGACATACCCACATGGCATGCTGTTTTAGCGAGAATAGCAACATACATCTTAATTTGTAAGTTGCTCACTGTGTGTATGTGTGTGCAGTCATTGCTTTTAGAGCAGATGGAAATCATGTGGCTTTAAAAACATCACGAATAAACAGTACAAACATGAGCTTTAATTTGGGGTGAATGTGATATCACCAAGTAGAATACTGTATGATCAACATCCTTGTTAATCCTGGAACAACATTCCAATCAACCAATCAGATTTGAGGGATAGGTTTATAGTTAATGTCAAGTTTAGTCTTACAACAAAGGTTATTCTTATTCACTTATCTATTCCCTCTGATTTTAGGGGTAAGTTATATTTAGGGACTGTGTTTTCGGACAGGAATTTTGTTCCAGGATCAACAAAAGATGTTGATCCAGGAACATGTCTCACTTGGTAAAATCACGGCAGTTCATAGACATGAAACCACGTAAGTAGATAGATAGATTTGATTCCCAGAATGCATGAACTAACCTTGAATGCGATGTAAGTCGCTTTGGATAAAAGCATCTGCCAAATGCATAAATGTAAATGAAAGACTATGTAAGATGTGGAATTGTCATAATGTATTTGGTTTGACAGCAGCACTCAAGCTGCATGAACCACAAGTTCATGCAAAATCTGATGATCATCAACAAGAAACTTCATACTTTCAAGATGAAAAAAGGATTAAAAATAGATTTTGAATCCCAGTTTTTTAATGCAGTCAACAACTTTATTGAAATGAATTGTACTACAGAAAAGAAAAATATCACACATTTTAATCAGACATCAAAACAAAACCTAGATAGATGGAAAGAGAGAGAGAGGAGCTGTTTAAAAATAGCACTCTGATAGGACCATGGGGACCAACACATGTTCATGAATATTAATGAACCCCACACATGTTCCAGCATTCTAAACGGACAAGAATCTCTCTCTGTCTTCATTTCCCTGTATCTGTATCTTTCCCTCCTTCACAATGATAAATTAATTACAGATTGAATTATCTGTGCTCTATAGCTTGTATTTAATCTTCATACCTAATATGTGTGTTTCGTTCAGAAGCGTGGTCTCACAGAACAGATAAACAATTGTCATGCTTTCAAGGTTTCACATCTTCTGAACTGAGGTAAATATACTCCACAAAGTACTGCCCCTCCCATTGCTTTACGTTTTTCAGTTACACATGCTAAGGTGAGAATTAGAGGTTATACTAATGAATGAGCTGCCCCTCCCCTTTCCCCTCCTCTCCCCAGTGCTTACATTCCTCAGGGATTCCTCCCTCATTAATAATTCATCCCCTTTCAACTCCAATATTCCTACCCTCAACTATGCAACAGTTCTCACTGGGATTACGCACGTGTGCCACTGTCTTAGATGTATGGTTCCATCACTGTCTGCTTATATACACTCCTATAGACTGATGTACAGGTTTGGCTATACTTGTGAGGGCCAAATGTCCTCACTTATATAATGAAATATTATGACAACTAACTGTTCAGGACATTTTACTGGTCCTCACTTGTTAAAATAAAAAGGCTTATAAATTTGCCAAAACATGTTTTTATTTAAATCTAGTCCTTTGCAAATGTTACTGTTAGTGAAACAAATGTGTGTGTGTGTGTGGTCCTAAACTCTACACTGTGTGGACAAAATGTTTTTTGGTAAAAACCGCTTATGAATCATACTAAACAATTTTTTTTGAAAATGTAATGCAGAAAGTCTTCTGTGAGGGTTGTGTTTAGGGTAGGGTAGGGAATAGGATGTACAGTTTGTACAGTATAAAAAATAATGTCTATGGAAAGTCCCCATAGAACATGGAAACCCAATGTGTGTGTGAATGTGTATAAATCCGTGAGTTGCTCCTGTCTACTCTATCTGACATAGACCATGCCATTATTTAGGTCATTCAAGGTGTCAAGGTCATTATCTAGGTCATAATGGCTATTCAGAAGGTAATGACTATTTTTTTTTTTCATTTTCTGTGTCGTAGACAAAAACCTGCTGTGTTGCACACTTGGCCAGTCTGAGATAAAGTGCCATTCCAGGGGGTAAAAACTTGAAGAGTGGCACACCAGAGCCTGTTCTCTTCTGTGATTGAAATGCACACACACACGCACGCATACACGCACACATCTAGTTCGCTATCTTTGTGGGTACTCTCCATAGACGTAATGGTTTTTATACTGTACAAACTCTATATTCTATCCCCATACACTAACCATACCCCTAAACCTACCCATCATATTCTGTATGATTTATAAGCTTGTTTTAATTTAGGTCCCCACGGTGACACAAGTTCCCATGAGTCTGTGTGCATTCAGGTTGAAGTCCCCACCGGGATAGAAAAACATGAACACACACACACGTTGTGACATTCCATAGACATAATAGTTTTTATACTGTACAAACCGTATGGACAAGAATTTTGGGTAATGCCGTCCTTGTGGGGACATTTTGTACCCATAACATAGGACACCAGGACAACACGTACACATACACTTGCAGATTGTGTGTTGTGTGTGTGTCAGTGCACAAAAACGATTCATTTAAATAAGCAAGTGCAAACTGCTAAAAGCCAAATGAGGACCTGTCTCCTCTGGCTCCAGTGACACATAAACTATCACGCAGTCGTTGTGTGTTTCTGCAGCTGCCGTGGTTGAATTTGGCATTTACAACATACTCCTCATTCTGTTTATCTAGCATTGAAGTCAAATACCATTAAACTCTCATTCTCTCTGCATATAATTGACCCGTGTCTCCTCTCTGAAAGGACACTGGTTGTTTGAATGGTTGCGCTAATAGATGCAGCGCTGGTGCATCTGATTATCAGGCAATATGTGTTTCTCCTCCACAGTTCTCAAAGGAAGAGCCATGGAGATTCAGAGTGGTATCTTTAGAAAGCAGAACAGATCCTCGGATAGAAATTAACCTTCTGTAAATAAAACTTGAATTACAGCCTTCCTCAAGGTTTCTTGTGCCTTTTGGCACTCGACTTTCTGGCCTTCAGTACAGTCGTTTAGTTGCAGGTAGTCGCCTTGCTCCTCTTTCTTGCCAAGGATGTTCACTAATCTGGGTCTGGAAAATTCTCCAGTCTCATCAGAACAGCAGAATCATAAATAACATTTGTATAATGATATATAAGTATATTGATAAAAGACATTTCTTATTTTCTATTTTTGTTTCATCGCTTTTAAATATTATGAAAGTGAATGGGGGAGCTGTCAAACTGTTTATTGAAATAAACAAACAGTTAAAATATCATAAAAATAGTTCATATGAAAAGTGGTGTGCTGGATTCCAATTCTTCTGATGCCATATGATAAAAAAGTTGTTGTTTTTGGACCCCATTGAGATTCATTGTATGGACCAAAAAAAAAATTCTTAAAGGGTTAGTTCACCCAAAACTAAAAATTCTTTCATTAATTACTCACCCTCATGTTGTTCCAAACCCTTTGACATTTTATCTTCAGATATTTTTGATGTTTCGAGAGCTTTTTGACCCCCCTGTAGACAGCAACGTTATTACCAGTCTCAAGGGCCAGAAATGTAGTTAAGACATCGTTAAAAGTCCACGTGACTCCAGTGGTTCAACCTTAATGTCTGTCTCCTGTTCACGTAGTAGACACCAGTGCAGCGCTTCCTAAATGTCAGAACAACGGCTCAGTATTGGCCACTGATTGGTCAGTTCCTGCATCAGTATCACACGCATGCGTCGTTGTGCTCACGTGAACAGCATCGGCCAATACTGAACCGGCGTTCTGACGTAGAACCCGGAAGCGCTGCACTGTGTTGTTGAATAAAGTACTGTGTTAATATTGATTTCCATATTGATTTTATTTTGAATTCCGCATTGTAATGTGTTACGTTTTTGGGTTATGATCAGTGAACTAAACATACAACAGCTTCACTCATACAGATACTTGCAAATGTAATTATTAATGCAAAAACACAACACATATACTTTCTTGCAATTCTTCTTCTTGCAAGTGTCCATAAATAGCATGTAAATGTACAGTCATTAGTCTAAATGGGTGTTTGCTGACATGACAATCTATGGCAGATGCTGTTGTGGCATGATCACTTATGTGACAACATATTTGAAGCACAAGGGTTTTTAATGTCATTTTTATCACTTACTGGGCTTCACGATATGAGCTGATATGTTATGTCGGAGGTTTTATGAGTTATCATGTTTCCCAGAGGCTCTGCCTCTAATTTTCCACCCTCTGCTCTATTGATTCCCAATTAAAAAACAACTATCGCCTGAAAACAAGATCATGTCAGAGCATTTCCCCATTCTCATAGATCAGTTGTGAACATGTAAAGACTGAGGAGCAGTGAGATTCACACCAGCTGAACCCTTGGTTTAATGTAATCAGCAATGAGGTGCAACAGCGTTCTTTATTGGAGCTGTTTTTTGGGCTTTTTGTAGTAGTTTTCTTCAGAATCTAAATCAGCTGAAACAGTGGCCAGATGAAAAGAAAATTTTGGTGGTGATTTTATCAGACCAGAAACCCTTCACATTTGTGACCCTGAAGCACAAAACCAGTCATAAGTCGCACGGGTATATTTGTGGCAATAGCCAACAATACATTGTATGGCTCAAAATGATACATTTTTCTTTTATGTCAAAAATCATTAGGATATTAAGTAAAGATCATGTTCCATGAAGATATGTTGTAAATTTCCTACCATAAATATATAAAAATGTATTATTATTATTAGTAGTAATATGCCTTGCTAGGACTTCATTTTGGCAACTTTAAAGGCGATTTTCTAAATATTTAGATTTATTTTGCATCCTCAGATTCCAGATTTTCAAATAGTTGTATCTCTGCCAAATATTGTCCTAACAAACCATACATCAATGGAAAGCTTATTCGTGCAGCTTTCATATGATGTATAAATCTCAATTTTAAAATGTTGTGGTCCGGAGTCACATCTTTTTCAGTTCAATTTTACAGTGATTTTAGTCATAGTTTTTGTGTTTTGACAAAAATATTCAATACTTTGTCATGTCATATTCATTAATTTTTTACTCATTTTACTAACATTTTATTCATTTAACTTCTATCAACATTCAACAAAAATGTCTTATTAACTTTAGTTAATGTATTAACTAACATGAGCGATACATTTGTTAATCTTAGTGTATTTGTTAATCTTTGGTAACATCAGTAAATAAAAATACAGCTGGTTATTATTTGTTCATGTTAGTTCATAGTGCATTAACTAATACAACTTTTGATTTTAATAATGTATTCATAAATGTTGAAATGAACATGAACAAAGATCAATAAATGCTGTAGAAGTGCAGTTCATTATTAGTTCATGTTAACTAATTTAATTACTAATGTTAACTAATGAACTGTAATGTAAAGTGGGTTACACTTTATCTTAAGGTGTCATTGTTAAAGTGTAATTATATATTTAAGTACTGAGTAATATTGATTAACTACATGTACTTACAATAGGGTTAGAGTTTGGTTGAGGGTTAGTTGCATGTAATTATGCATAATTTATTGTTATTACTATGGTAAGTACATGTAACGTGTAACAAGGACACTGTAAAATAAAGTGTTACCGTAAAGTGTTACCAATCTTATATCAGATGCGTCTGGATATTAAACTTCTACCGAAGCACATTTTACATCTTGCCTTCAATATTATTGACAAAAAAAACTAACTTTAGCATAGACTGGGTAAACCCAGCCCGATCTGCCGGCGATTTGATTTCGCCCTGCAGCTCAGACTGGAAACCTGTACATTTTTCTATCCTGCTTCTGTTACAAATCTGCGGGGACCAATCACAAACTGGCTTATCCACCTGGCGCGCTATTGGAGGGTTTAACACGATGACGATAGAGAAGAGACGGCAAGCAGCTTTTTGTTTACAATCAACATGGCGGCCACCAAAGCGGCCAACCCGTCGCTGTCACTGTCGCTGTCGCTGCTGTTTTAAAAGATTTCAAAGGCAAGTTTTCTTTGGAAACGGAACAGAAACTTGCCCTGGAACAATTCCTACAAAAGGATGTGTTTGCCTTACTTTCGACCGCTCTGCAAAGTACATCACCCAGATAGTTGGTCTGATTGGTTGAAGGACTATCCAATTGCGTACAGAGTCATTTGAACTATGCCCGTTGATCACGCATCTTGTGCAGTAGAAAATAAAGAGCAGACTCCCCAGACTAATGTTCAATCTTAAAAGATTGAGCTTGGTCTGGTGATAGCCAGACAACCTTTAGCAACCATGTTCTTCAGAAATTTTGATTAGCCCAACACTGCATGTCCTTCAATTATTTGGCCTTGAGATCTGGCCTTGACCAATCAGATGCCAGCTCAGTCAATGAGATCTAGAATGCAGGTCTTCATTCTCTCTGACAGCACTGGAGCAGCACAGGGCCTCGGCAGTCATTATATCTTAAACTCACAGGGGTGTAAGCACACTCCTCCTGACCCAAAACCTGTTTATTAAGCTAGATTTAGAAATCTAGCAGGTCTGATCCAGGACCAGCAGTGAAGATCTGCCCTTCATTCACACCTGACAGATTAGACTGTCACATTCTTCCTCTCACTACTGGGTGAATGGACGTCCCTAATGGAGAAACTGTGTTCTCATGCAGGCTTTTACCGCCTCGCACCACTGTCCATAGAGGACACCCTCTCAAAATGGAGAAATTTTTCCATCCCAAAGAGAGCACTAAAAAGTCAGAGAGAAAGAGTTACTCTCGCCTCTTCTTCCGCTGTTTCCTCTGCTTAAATGCTTTGAATATGGCACTTAACATATAGTGCACGGTAATTGCTCTAAAATCTCATTGGTCTTTCTATCCCGTATGAAATATGGTGGAGATGAGCACAATGGTTCTGGAAGTGCTTGGACTGATTAATATTTTATGATTTTTTCTCTCTTGATTTGTGAATAAGTGAACAGAAGAGCTTCAGCAATAAGAGAACAGCTTTGCCCAGGCGAGTCCCAATCTGCCATCTAACATATTCAAGTTCATCAGTTACACAAAGGCCAGAATCCATTCAAACAGGTCAACATGTGCAGATCTGATAACGCTCAGGTTGTACACTACTATACAAAAGGTTTCTTTTTGTGTGTGTGTGTGTGTGTTGTTGTTGTTGTTTATAATTTTTTTAAATATTTTTCAAAGAAGTCTCTTATGCTCACACTCTAAAAAATGCTGGGTTGTTTCAACCCATGTTAGGGTCAAATATGGACAAACCCAACACTTACATTTTTTTATTAATTTTTTTTTTTTTTTTAGTTTTCAGTGTCACATGATCCTTCAGAAATCATTCTAATTTTATGATTTGGTGTTCAATAAACATTTCTTATTATTATCAGTGCTGAAAACAGTTTGGGGGGAAATTGTGATACTTTATTTTTTTTTTTTACAGGATTCTTGGATGAATAGAAAGTTCATAAGAACTGCATTTATTTTAAATATAAATATTTTATGAGAACATTAAAGTCTTTCCTGTCACTTTAATTTAGCTAATTAAAATTAATTTATTTTATAAAATAATTTTACTTACTCAAAAATGTTTAACAGTACTGTTAACATCAATGCATTAGGACTTATTAGGAACTAACAGTGAGCAATATTTTTTTAACAGTGAACAATATTTATTATTATAAGTATTATTTAAGGTTTTTAATTATATATTATTTATATTTTTATTGATTTTGATACATTATGATTTTCATATTATATGATATCATATATTTTCATATTTGTATATATTTAATCGATTTTTTATTTTTATTAAGATGATTAAATGCTGCAAAAGTATTGCTTATTGTTAGTTCATGTTAATTTTTGCATAATATTACTGTTAATTTATGTTAATATTTATCTTGTAAATTGTTACCATAGATTTAACTCAATAATACTGGATATCCAATAATATCTAAACTTTAATATCTAAAATGTAATATAGATTCCTGTGACCCTACATAAGCAGAAGATGGATGCACTGTAATAAAAAAAAAATAATAATAAAAAAAATGCCTTAAAAGTACAATCAACTTGGCTGTGTAAGCCATTTCAACTTAAATTACATTAAACTGACATTAAAAAAAATGTAGTTAAAAACGATATGTAAAAAACTTTCAAAATAAAGTTTAAAAGGGCTTAACGTAAAAACATATGTTGACTTATTGATCATGACATTTTTTTACAGTGGGATGGATGGATGGATTAAGCTTCTATGATTGACTCCTGTGATGAATCCATGTGCATTCTTCCTAACACTCAATTCGACACGAATCTGTTGCAGTCTCAAAAGGATATTTTAAAAAACAAATTGTGGGACAAAATTTGTTTTGGATTGAGAACTGGGTGCATTGTGACAAAAAAAGGTGTTACTTACCACAATGCATGCAGGTGATAAAAGGGAAGGGGTTGAAAAAATAATTCAATGAAATGAGAGCAAAAATGGAAAGTAATTTCAGAAGCGAAGCATGGTATTTCATTTTGATAAAATATTTACAGTTTGTATTTGGAATAACATGCATCGATTAATCATGCACAATGAGACCTGGAACATGCATTAAGAAAGTAAATAGGGCCAATTCTGATTCCAGTTGACTTGAATGTTAATAATATCCTTGACTTCTTGTGCTGTTGTAATGCATCTCCTTCATTCTGCAACATTATAGAACCATTTTTCAGGATCGTAATCACAGTGTCATGCACAGTTAAAGAAAGCTTAAATTATTGTTGAGAAATAAAAGCTTTTATAATGCCCTGAAGACATTGTCAGGCTATGCACTTTGATGTAGTTTACTTTCAGAGAATTATGAATATTTCAGAGCTTTTGATTTCACGGGCACAGATGTTTATGTCAAAGTTCTAGACGCATACTTTCTTTAGGATAAATCTCTCCGTTCCTGCACCAATTAGTTTATAGTTAATACAAACTAAGCCCCACAAAACCCCTCTGATAATAACTAATGAATTCAAGATGTTGACGAATGCCAAGTTGAATGCACATCTTTTGAGCATTTAGATTGTGTATGTGTTAATTTTTTGAAGAAAAGCATTAAAGAGAAATCGAGTTTGTATTTGTTTGAGTTCGTGCTTTATTCTCCTTAACAGAACTGACATCCGAGAGAAAAGCACCTCTGGCTATCCGTAAATGTATATGTAATATTATTCAAGAACACTAATTATGTAAATTAGATTGTGCTCTTTTTCACAGTGCAGACTCATGCTCATAGTGTAGGAACTGAAGATAAATCTCCTTTTTCACATTGTTACAGAAGCATTCAGAGCTGAAACGTTTCATTAATGCATTAAAAATAAATGAACAAGACGATTTATGGTCCTTGACTGATTGTTGTTGAGATGTTGTGAGTGCCACAATCCTTCTGTTGTAAACTTAATCACCGCGGGCCATTTTCTCAATGTTTTGTGTGTGGCTCAGGTAAACCCTAAGTTATGGGGACACATAATGTCCCCACAAAGACGGCAATATCCAAAATCCTTTACCTTGTGGGGACATGTTTTGGTCCCCATGAGGAAAGCAACTTATAAATCATACTAAGTGATGTTTTTTGAAATTGTAAAAATGCTGAAAGTTTTCTGTGTAGGTTTAGGAGTAGGGGTAGTGTAGGGGGATAAAAAATACAGACTGTACAGTATAAAAATCATTATGTCTATGGAAAGTCCCCATAAAACATGAAAACGTGTGTGTGCCTGTGTTAGAAAGACATTATGCTGGTACCACTTGTCCCCATTCAAGAGTGGAATGGGTCTTCATGGGCCACTGTTCCAGTTTAGCTGTGACATTATGATTGAAGGTGAGTTCTTTTGTGAATATATATAATCATAATGAATTTCAATGCCATATCACATTAGTCTCTCCTTTTTTAGTCCTACATAACCTGGGCCTAGTTGTTCTAAAGTAATCTGATCAGATTTTAGCTATCGAAATTGGATCAAATCTTGAAAATGGGTTTTGTTGTTCAAATCTTTTTAGTAAGATTGGGATACCTTTGATCCGGATTATCCTGATTGCAGCAGAAGGGTGGATTTCAGGATCAAAAACATTTGTATCATTTAATATATACACACATTATATTTTTTTGATTAGTTTAACCATTAAAGGGATAGTTCACCTAAAAAAAAAAAAAAATTAGCCCGTGATTTACTCACCCTCAAGATATAAATGACATTCTTCTTTCAGACGAATACAATCAGAGTTATATTAAAAAATGTCCTGGCATTTCCAAGCTTTATAATGGCAGTAAATGGCTGTTTCTGTCACGTCAGGACGCCAGTCTCTGGTGAACGCACGTACGACAGTTAGCGGAAGATTACAGTTTGTAAAGTATTAAATATGGATATTTTTCTTACATAAACACATCGCTTCTCTTCAGAAGGCCTTTATTTACCCCTCTGAGCCGTGTGGATTACTTTTATAATGGATAGATGCACTTTTATGGACTTCAAAACAGAAACAGCCATTCACTGCCATTAAGCTTGGAAGAGCCAGGACATTTTTTTTAAATATAACTCTGATTGTATTTGTGTGAAAGAAGAATGTCATATACACCTAGGATGACTTGAGGGTGAGTAAATCATGGGCTAATTTTCATTTCTAGGTTAACTATCCCTTTAAAGAACTAAAGTAGAATCGAAGACTTGAGATGCAAAAGCCTCTAAGTCTGTCTGACGTTTTTGCCAGGCTCCTATGTATAGGTTTCTACCTAAGAACCAGTATTTCTGAATGGGCTGAGGCTGGGATTTAGTGGGTTTGAAGTGAAAGTATTTGATGAATGTATACTATGTGCGGAGAGCATTCACTCAGTATCATTATCTCATTTTTGACCGAGGTGGCTTTTAGAGGCTTTTGCATTGGAAGTCTTCAATTAGACATTAGGCTACCTACTGTATATTACGCCTAGTATAGTAAGGTGAAACAGAAATTGCCACCATATAATACGGTAAACCCCCAAACAGCTGTCAATGTCAAACACAAATAATAGATTTAAATTTAAGTGTTGTTTTTTTTAAACTCTGTATAAAGTACATTGGCACAATCATCAGAGATGAAACAGTTGAACAGAGATGAAACAGTTGAAACAGTTGAACATTCGGCCCTATGGGGTAGGCAGATGTACTCCACGTAACTCCTTCAGAGTAGAAAAAGACACGCTGTCCCAGTGTTATCCAATAGTCTCACTGAATGGGTCATACGGAACAGCAGTGATTGACATTCTCTGTGTTAGCCCTGTCTCATCAAGTAAGAGAGATCAAGAGGCTTACACAGGGCACTGGAAGAGGGCAGCAGTCATGGTGCTTTGGCAGGGATTCCTATTCGTCAGTCTCCCTTATTACGTGTATAATTGTTTGTTTTTGTTGTGGGTCACATTAGGGGCTACGGAAACTCTAAAGGGACATGGTGATGGGAAGAAAAATAAATTAATTATTTTGAGTTTACTCACAAACGTTTTGCGTTCCCCCAAATAACTTTGCATTTACTCTCAAAACTTGAGCTCTTTGTGAATGAAAAATGTTTGGCTCTAAGTAGGCCTATAGCTCTTCCAATATATAGAACCAGTTGCAGGCTCAACTGGTTCTTACCCACCAAAGGCTGTCCGATTAGAGACAAAACGAAGATGCACTTGTTTTCTGGAAATAACCAATTTATTGTCACCACTCAACAGACTGGTTTGTATTGTTGTGGTTGTATTTGTGGTTTTCTATAACGTAAAAACAGTAACAAACGTGAAGATACATAATAATAATAATGATGAATTACAACAATTAAACATATTGGCAATACTACTAAGATTAATAATTAACCACAAACATTATTAGCAAAAAACTGAGAGCAAATTTGAGACAGGCTGTAACTTCTATAATCTGTAACATCTGTAACTGAACACCTTGAAGCTTGTATGGTGCCACTCTGTCTGGGCTATGATAGGTGTAGCAAATTGTTAACAACAATTCTCCCATTAAATATAGAGAAATACAGCGAACTGTGCTTCAAACGGGAACCTAACATGTAATAATAACAACAAGTGTAACTCTAGCACTGACATAAAGATATGTAAACAAACATACGAACTAGAGGGTTACAGGAACGCTTATTATGAATACACGCATACATCACGCACATAACTCGTTTACAAGAGCAAATACAGTTCTCATCGAGTTCATTAATTAAGTTCAAGATTGCAAACTTACTTTTGCATTCACGCACAACTCTTCGTTCAAAAGGCGATCTATAAACGGTTATTGTGCTGCTGTAACTTCAGCGTCCGTCTCCGTGACCCACACTGAACTAACGTCTCTGTGAGGGTGAGGAGGAGATCACTTCCGTCAAGGTTTCTGGACGATGATTGGCTCAGGTAAGGTGCTGTGTATGCGTGTCGCTCAAAATACAAAGGGAAAGATTGAGGCCCAATCCCATGTCTACCCCTTACCTACCCCTTCAGTTTCACCTAGCCCTTTGTTTTGCGCGTTCACGTTAAGGGATAGGGGTGTCTTGATTCTCTTTTGGCTGGAGTGGTAGGGGTACGTGGAAGGGCCAGATAGCCCTTCAAACGAAGATTTTTCGGGACCACACTTCGAACGAAGGGGTATGAGGAATTTCCCTCCATACAAAGACTACCGCGCTGCTAGAATGTGTGTAGTGAGGTTAGTGACAGCAAACCATAACCTTTTTTTTTTTTTTTTTTTTTTTTTTTACAGCGAATGAACGCAAAGGTTCTTGGGGGAATGCAAAACTTTTGCGAGAGAACGCAAAAGCATTCAAATATATAATTTTTCTCCCATTTCCTTTTTTTCCATCACCCTGTCTCTTTAGTGCCTCCTTATTCTAATAATATATTATTAAATATGTTAACACACTAATTAAAAAAAGGCAGAGCTGCTGCCTGCCTTTTTTGTACCTTTAATATAACATTTTTATTAATAAAATATTTAATTAATGAATTATTTTAAAAATAGGGAAGAATATTGAATTGAAGAAATTAATACTTGTATTCAGCAAGGATGCATTAAATTGATCAAAGGTAACTATTTACTATTACTTTTAACAAATATTTCTATTTTAATAAATGCTGTTCTTTTAAACTTTATATTTTTAAAGAATCCGGAAAAAAATGCATCACAGTTTCTACAAAAATATAAGCAGTAAAACTGTCTTCAACATTAATAATAATAAGAAATGTTTCTTGAGCAGCAAATCGGAATATTAGAATGTTTTCTGAAGGATCAGCTTTGCCATCACAGGAATAAATTATTATATTAAAATAGAAAACTGTTATTTTAAATAATATCTAATTGTAATGATGTAACAATAAGGGTAACTGTAATATTTCACAATATTACTGTTTTTACTGTATTTTTAATCAAAAAGATGGGGTAAGATGGCGTAGGATGGCGCAAGGGGATCAGCACATCAAATAATTGTGTTTATTTTTAATCAGAAATGGATTGAAAGACTGTGGAGGTCCATAGGCATGCTGTGTGGAGCTCTGGTCCCCTCTGACTGCAGTCCACTAGCAGTCCCATGCAGAGCCAGAGGCGTCTCGCCCTGAGACAACTGAGCATCAGCAAAGCACGGATGGTTTGCTCACTTTTCTGAGTTTTGTTGAACTCTCAGCCCAGCAGGCTGGCAGAAACTCCGTCAAAGATAATTGGTAGTCTCTCCTCTCTTCAGTAGGTTCCTGAGTTCGGATTTATTTCGGGGCTTCAGAGAAGGTTTAATTCTGACCCACATTTTACCATTACTGCACTGATCTCTATGCCAAGACACCAGGGATTAAATTAAATACGACTAAATTACTCACACAAGCACACACTGCCTGGGTACAGGGAACAGAGCCAACACTGAGCTGAGGATGCTGCATGCACTCCTCACCACTGCCTTGTGCCCAATACAAGACATTTGGTGCCTCAATGAACAAGTAGAGCACCTTGTCCAATTTAAAGGACATACATATTATATGTTATAACACACACGCACACACACACACACAATTTCTTAGCCTTGCTCTCATGCCCTCACAGTGTTATTACTTTGTGAATGTATAAGGCAGTAAAGCAGGACAGAACTGAGAGAGAATGAGCTCCACTGTATCAGTGTCATTATACTGTGATACTCACTGGCTGGAGATCTTTGTGTTTTACTGCAAAGACTCTTTGGCTGAAGGTTTTTGTTTTTATAAACACTCACTGGCTGGAGATCTTTCACACAAACACCACAGAATCCATGAATATGGAAACACAGCTTATATATTTTTCCAAGAGAAGAGAGAATACAGTTCTAGTTTATTCTAGTTCAGCTCTAGTTTAGGTCCTAAAAGTCTGAAATCCATTAGTTATTTTATCATGCTTGCTAAGTTGGACTCTGTTGGATTCTCTGGATCCATCAAAGAGGTTCAGATTCTCATTACTGGCAGTTATGTGCTGCCCTCTGCTGGTCATTACTGAATGTGTTGTTTGAGTGATGTGTGCCTGCTTATTTAGGCTGTATCCCAATTCCCATACTCATGCACTTTTTTCACAAAAAGTATATACTTGGTGACTGAAAATAGAGTAGACCAGCATTAATACACATTACCTTATCATAATAGTGCATCTTTGTTTGTGTTTGTATTTAAGCTTTAGAATCAACTCAATCAAGCTAACTTCATACACTGAAAAAAATGGTGTAAGATATACTTTAAAACAATATTGACTTAGAAATACATTTTTAAATTGACTTCACAAATAATTACAAAGAAACGGCAAACACATTTAATTAATAAATACATTTTGAATTAGAAAGACTTATTTACTTGTAAATTGTACCCCAATAATCTATTTTTCACAACTTAAAAAAAATATATATTTATAATATATAATATAATATATATTATTATTGCTTATTTCATACACTAAAATTACTAAAAATATATACACTAAAATAATACACTAAAAAGATTTAAGCTCATAATTAATTCATCCTTGTGTCTTCCTACCTATACAGAAGTAGTATTTATAGCAGCATGTTTAAAGGGATAATTCACCCAAAAATGAAAATTAGCCCATGATTTACTCACCCTCAAGTCATCCTAGGTGTATATGACATTCTTCTTTCAGACAAACACAATCAGAGTTATATTAAAAATGTCCTGGCTCTTCCCAGTTTTATAATGGCAGTGAATGGCTGTTTCTGTTTTGAAGTCCATAAAAGTGCATCCATCCATCATAGAAGTGCATTCATCCATTATAAAAATGCATCTATCCATCATAACAATGCATCTATCCATCATAACAGTGCATCTATCCATCATAAAAGTGCATCCGTCCATCATAAAAGTGCATCCATCCATTATAACAGTGCATCTATCCATCATAAAAGTGCATCTATCCATCATAACAGTGCATCTATCCATCATAAAAGTGCATCTGTCCATCATAAAAGTGCATCTATCCATCATAACAGTGCATCTATCCATCATAAAAGTGCATCCATCAATCATAAAAGTGCATCTATCCATCATAACAGTGCATCTATCCATCATAAAAGTGCATCCGTCCATCATAAAAGTGCATCCATCCATTATAACAGTGCATCTATCCATCATAAAAGTGCATCTATCCATCATAACAGTGCATCTATCCATCATAAAAGTGCATCTGTCCATCATAAAAGTGCATCTATCCATCATAACAGTGCATCTATCCATCATAAAAGTGCATCCATCAATCATAAAAGTGCATCTATCCATCATAAAAGTGCATCCATCCATCATAACAGTGCATCTATCCATCATAACAGAGCTCCACACTGCTCTGGTGAGAATATGCTATTTCTCGCAAGAACCAAGTTTTGTTTTGATCTATCCTCTGCGCTTCCGTGTTCGTCACCAGAACTTAGGTGTACCTAATAAAGTGGCCGGTGAGATTATATAATACTAGCCTGTTTTCACTGTATGATTTGGGATGTACTAACTGTAATAGTGCATACTATTTAAGACGGATAGTATTTCAATTGGGATTCCGCAGTAGCAAGTGACTGTATGTGTTTAGAGTGTGTCTGTCTGGATGTGTCTGAGAAACGCTTGTGAGCTTCTCTTTTCACTTCATGATACAAAGTGGGAATCAAAGGGAAATGATACCTACAGACATCTCTTATATCATATACATATACTCTCACACACTCTCTCACACACATCATGACTCACTGAAACAGAGACACTGTAGAAAGGTAACATTCATCATCAGTCTATCTAAAGGAGGTCAAGTGGCAATGATGGAGCTTTGAAAACATACACACAAACACACACAATGCCTGAACATCAGTCTGCAGCATTGTGTGTGTGATTATAATATTCATGTGTGTGTGTGGTCCTGATAAACCCTACATTATGCCAATATCTGAAATCATTGTCCTTGTGGGAACTTTTTTGGTCCCCATGAGGAAAACAGCTTATAAATCATACTAAATTATGTTTTTTTTTTAAATGTAAAAATACAGAAAAATGTGTGTGATGGGTAGATTTAGGAGTAGGGTTAGTGTAAGGGGACAGAATATACAGTTTGTACAGTATAAAAACCATTACGTCTATAGAGAGTCCCCACAAAGATAGTGAACCAGACGTGTGCATGTGGCTTCAGCTGGTGTGGAATAGTGATGTCATGACAGCCAAATAATATAGAAGAAAGAGAAGAAAAACAGCTTCATGCAGAGAGAGAAAGAGAGACGGATAGGGACACAGTGTGAGAGTGAAAACACAGGGCTAAAGATCCTGAGCAGAATCTATTAGCGTAAAAGCTCTGAGGATGACAGACAAATGGCATGGTTAGTCGATACTGGCAGCAGCAGTGTCTCCTGTCTGTTTTTATTTCTTTTCAAACTGAGATCACGACCAGAAGGGCCACTCATTTGTTTTCTTAAACATCTCTCTCTCTGTCTTTCTCTCTCACAACATCTCTGTCTCAAATGAAAAACAAAACAAAAGAAAGAAAAATTTGTGGAAAGACATGTGAGTGTGGAGCAACACACACACATAATTCTGTTATTGAGGGAAGTGTTTGCAAATACTATTCTCATTACAGGTGGACTAAAACCATTATGACATCCAAAAGTATCCAAATAGCTTTTAGAAAAGCATTGAATTATGATTTCAAATCTCTTTTTGCATTGCACACATACAGTACAGACACCAGGGTGCAGTGGGAAATTATACGTGCATAAACACATCTCATTTGCATACATAAATTAATCTTGTTATCCATTTCAGTGCATCTCAATTGAACCTCAATTCAAAACAATTTCATGCATGAGAAGAATAGCATGGTGACCATACAAGACAGCTCACACACAGACCACAAGCTCTCATTCAGTCCAACTTAAATAAAATGAAAATACTTTCCCAACTTTCCTACATAAATGTCTCTTGTCAAACAAATGGCCAAAAACTGTGATTCCTCATGAATCTCAATAGAAACCCATCACAAAGTTTATAATGAATCTTATAATTAGAAATCATATAATGTCCCCTGTAACATTTCTGCAACAAGTATTTACTTCCCACAGATCTGTTTTTTTCCTGTTTTTTTCTGTTGGTATGTTGCCTGGTTTTAGAGAGGCTTGGTTCGTGTATATTATGTTATGATATAGGCCTATGAATTTTATCGAAATATTAAGTTTAATAATTAACCTTCTTAGCTCTGGGACCATTTTTGAGGATTTCCGCCTGGATTTGGCCTACCCAAATTGAAAAGATTCCCATACCCACATACAATGTCTAAATACACAATTTTGGTGTCATTTTACAGGAAACCCTTTGAAGTTACATAAAACACTGCTGAAAGTGAATAACATTTAAGTATATGTTGTCTGAGCTGTAATACCCCCATATCTCCCTATATACAGTGGTATAATTGCAATGCAGTGTCACAAAATAATTTTTTCCAGTGTTTGCTGACATATGCTTGAAACAGCCAAAAGCACACAGGGCCTGAGATATACACTTTACAAAATTAATTTATAACCAAAGCGCCTCGTTTTTTGGTTTATTACAACATATACTTAAATGTTTATCACTTTTAGCATTTTTATGTAACTTCAAAGGGTTTCCTGTAAAATGACACCAAAATTGTGTATTTAGACCCCACTGCATTGTGGGTATGGGAAGCTTTTCTGGGAAAATTTGGGTAGGCCAAATCCAGGCGGAAATGGTCCCAGAGTAATTTAGTGTAAATAAGTTACTTTGTGTAAAACAAATGCCAAAGTGATGCATATCTCCAGAAAGTAGACATTCTAAGCTTTCAGTTGGTACCACATATGAGGTCAGAGCTCCTCCACAGACATTTAAAGTATATACTTTATGACGTCATTCCGGACACTTATCAGGGTCCTTGGAGTTTATCCCGTCAGTGATTTTTCAAAAAGACAGTGTATTTGTTTCTCATTGTCATTTGATGTGTATTTTCTCTTTGTGTCCATGAGGGGGCGACAGAGATGAGGTTAAAGGGGAGCTCATTGACACTCACTGAAATTCAAATAAAGGCGCATTTAGCAGCTCACCTTTGCCATGCCACTACAAATGGCTAGACAGCACTTCACAGCATTATAAACACACCCGATTACATTAAAATAATACGTACATTAGAGTAATACTATTTGGGATAAATAAATGTAGGTTTTACATATGATATCATCATCATCATCAATATATTTTTTTATAATGTAGATGTATAAAATCCTGCCATTAATGTTTCATGACTGTCTAAGAAAAAATTACCTTCACAAAGTAGTAATGTATTCATGGATATCGATGCAAAAATAAAATAAAGTGTATCGTGAATAAAGAGAAACTGACATTTGAACAGTAACGTGATCAAATCACTACAATAAACTGCATGTAAAACAAACAACCGTAGACAAAGACACTGAACCGACGCTTACTTAGCTCCTCCCCCTGCAGCCTAACATCCAATCCGAACGGAGCATTCGGGATAGTGGTCTCCGCCTATTGGCTGAAAGATCTGTCAGTGACAGCGGTCCATATTTTCGGCCGGGACGGTAACACGGCCAGCAGTGAAAGTGTGAAATAACTCTTTAAACTGGGATAATTTGGATCGCGAGGACTAATGAGCGAACAAAAACACATATGAAGGTAATACAATTATTATTTCTGGAATTATGACTTATTGGGGAAACGATAGAGGGTGTGAATGTGATCTTTAGAGCTTGCTGGTGTGGATGAGTGAGTCTCAGATCCCAGGATAGATTTCCAATACATTATTTCGCTATTATTATGACATATGAACATCGGTTTTAAATGATAAACATTATTTGAAACACACAGTGTTCTTTCAAACTCATGCACGTAATACGGTCTCACGAATATTTGTTTCTTTTTATGAATTTGGATATAATTAGAGAATTAGTTGTATGATCTTTATAGTATGTCCATTAAATGCTAAGTAACACAATGTTACAAAAAGTCTTTTGTCCATATTTCTCTTTGTCCCGGTCTGATGTCACACGTCTGATCGTTGGTGCTTCAAATGTTTGAGAAGTGCAGTGATTGCTTGTTCAGTATGTGAAATGATCCATATGTCCAGGGTGATTTTTTTAAACCCTGAAAGGAAAGCTTTGTGTCCCGCAGGAAATCTGATATCCACCGAAACAGTGTTTTTTGCTGAACAGTGCTTGGATTTATGGCTCTTATTCCTAATCACACAGCTTATAAAAGATTAACCACACACACTGATTGTTGAGACATGGGACAAAACCTCACCTGCCATTATTTTCGCATTTAAATTAATGGTGCATTTGTAGCAGATCATTTTATTGTTTTTCTCTTTATTTAATTAAAATCATGACTATACTGTGTCCTCAGATCATAATTTATGTAACCTATATTATACAATGTGTAAAATAAAATATATATAAACTTAAGAGAAATGCTTAAATATGTATATTTGTAGGCCTATAACTAGATATGTTATTTTTTTTAAATATAAATATTATATTTAAGATTTCACACCGTCAGATATTTATGAAAACATTTATAAACTCAATATTCATCCTTGTTCCATATTTCACCTGCTTTGAGTTCAACAAGCTCACAGACTATGGTGACTTCTATGTTTTTTTCTACGTTTAATGTTTTATCATTACATTTTAAGCAGTTGTTTTGAAAATGTCTGTCACAATTATGTTATTTCACAATTGTGAAGAAATTGTTTGTGCTTTTTAGATAATTTGACTCATTTAAGTAATTATTGATGCCCAAACACCAGAAATACAAAATGTAACTGCATTTAACAAAATTTTAAATATATAAAAACAATATATTTTTAAACAATTTTTTTAAATAATTATTTGACTCATTATTTCTGTATCTGATAGTGTTTGTCCTTGATCCTTCTGTCCCAGCATAAGAAAATCTCTTTAAATTGGATGTTTGTAATAATTTGTAGCAATCAAATACATGTGGACACTTTTAGTGGAATGTTACTCTGAATGTGATCTCTCAGTGTATTATTTGTGTTCTTTTGAATCAAACAAGCAGTGATTTAAGAGAGCAGAGATGTGAGTGCTTGTCAGTGGGTGAAGGGCAAAAATGTGGTCGAGCCTGTATGCGGTGAAATGCTCTGTTTTGACTGGCATGTCAGAATCAGTCACTTGAGAACTGGGTTGAAGACATTCTCTTGGGTCAGGACGTAATTACACCAAAGAAGAGCGTGCCTCGTTTTGCAGATTCTCCTGTAGGCCTAATGTTAATGGACAGTTAATGGACAGTTTTCCTTCAGTTTCAGTTTGTGAGGACTTTGGTCTTCAGTAGCTGTATAAGTGATACACTGGAACAACAAAAATCTCAAGAAGCTGAAAACATCTCTTAAGCAATGATGTCAATGACACAGAAGAAGTCTGAAGCCGTGGTTTGCCACCTTAGTAACCACTGGGTGGTTGGTTTGAGTCCCACTCTATACAAATTTAGTTCAGGACCGCAAATGAGGAAGTTTCGCTGTGTGAAAATCAAAGCGTTTCAGTCCGGTTTGACTCCTTAGCCTGGGGAAAGGGTTGAGTTTAGGGTTTAGGATATAGTGACCTCATTAGAGCAGGGTGAACAGGTCAGGTTAACGTGCCAGATCACTGCATGCTGCTTACACAATAGTTCCCCATCTGAAATCATTTGGCATGGTGTTATTTTGTTACTGCTTCAGAATCAGAGTCTTGCATTAGCAAGTCGTTAATAAGATGTATCGGTGACAGGGAGAAGCAGATGCTGGATCAGCTGTTAATATAGTGGGGATGTATTAGTATGCGTTACAGTCTCGTCTGGAGTGTCTTTCAGTTAATATTTTATTAATGTATGTGTGGGGTGTGAATTCCTGGAATTCCTTTTGGTCTCTGTAATCCATATAGTGTTTCTCTGTTTCCCACTCTCACACTCTCTGTGGCTGTGTAGATTAGTTTTTTCCAAGATAATGGTTTTATTGGGCTTGTGCAGGTTTAATGTGGGGTTACAGCATCAGAGTGGTGCCGTGAACCACACTCCCATCTGACACATGTCCCGCTCCCTCATTACGAATAATGATTCATTTAGCAAGCTGACATTAGGCTGTGGTCTGATGTTTCTTTTAAGGCTTGCCCTCAGCAGCTGTGGGTTAAGTCTGAGGTTTAGTGAGTTGTCAGTGAGATGAGAGAAGAGAAAAAGTCTGTCTTCCTACCTCTTACATAAGAAGATGCTTTAAAGGAATAGTTCAACCAAAAACAATAATTCTGTCGATAATTACTCATCATTATGTCTTTCCAAACCGGTGGAACATAAAAGGAGACATTTTGAAGATGTGCTAGTCTTCATCACCTCTTTTCCAAGGAATTAAAGCAATGACAGTGAAGTTTTCAAGCATTAAAAAGAAGCAAAAGCACCATTAAAATATCTTGAAAATGGTCCAAACTTTTTTTAGTCAACTGGTCCAAATGATTACTTCATAAATCAGACTGATCTATTTCTTGAGAATAAAGTAATGAGTTACATCCAGTTTTTACCTCAACAAATGATCACTTTTATCATGCTTTTGTGGTATTTTTTACATTTTAAACTTTTAAGGTGCGATCACGATCACATTAGCAAAAAAGTCAATTTTCCATTGTGAATAGTGTAGAAATGCATGAAGAACAGTTCAAACAGAAGTCCCTTTCAAACCAAGCAGCTTTCTGTTGCTCAACGTGCCAATTTCGTGCAAACCAACTTGAACTAGTTTTGAAATCTACATAGGGAAATTTTCCGGCCTCACTCGAAACTCACAATCACATGGATTCCTATTGAAATGACTGGATTTCAAAAAAACAAATTTCGGCGCAATGGTAACTTTGATTGCACCAAAGTCCCTTTAAGACAAGTCATTTCACTCTGTGGCCATCTTTAAAACGCCTCTCAGGCATGCAAGTGCAGCTCCTATCTCTTTGAATGGGGAAACATCAAATTCTCTAAAAATGTTTGCCAAGCTTACGATTAAATTTCACCAATGAAATCTGACAACAACTGTCACATACATTTTGTTTCTAAACGCTTGAATCATAAAAACAAAACAAAAAACAGCATTTTTCAGCCTGGAAAAAGCTGATGCGCATGCGCAGTCCTAAGCACGCATCTCAGAACACTGCCTGTTTCTATAGCAGCTGCAGTAATGCATTGGTTTTACTAATCAACGATTGGCTCTTTTATTTAGAAGGCGGGGCTTATTCGCCATATTGGGCGTTTTCCTCATACTTTCTCCCGTTCATAAGTAATGGGAGTGCACCGTCTTCCTATATATAAAGTCTTTGACCGCACTCATTTATTATAATTGCACGGAAAACAACGAAATTTTGGGGTTGAACTATCCTTTAAATGATGCAAAATTCATATCAGTCTATCAGGAGATCATATTTGTCACTTCACAATTTGTGTGTGAATGTTGTAGTTATACAAGAAAGAAAAGTCTCTCACACACTCTCTTGCTTTATTATTCTCGGTGAAACATTATACTGTTAAATAGCCTTGTTTTTTTCACTGCAACTGTTACTGATTTCATCTGCTTTCAGTATGTCAGATCTTGGCTGTCATGATTTGTAGCTGAAATTACTCTCTCCTCTTCCTGATTGCTGTCATATAGAGTTATGTTTCTTTTTTCTGGAATGCAGTTCTTGGTCAAATGTGGTATTTGTATAATTGTTATTTACAGCCTAGTGTAGGAGGTTTCTTTAGACAGAAAACCATATTTTTGTTGACCAAATTTTGACATTTGAATGAGTGATCTCTGCTCCAATGTTTTAGTCATGCACCTTAATGATAATAATAATAATAATAATAATAATAATAATAAAATATATATATATATATATTAAGGTGCAAGATTACATGACTATTAATCTGAAGGGACACATGGGCACTCCGTTTGAATGGGCATGATGCTTCAGTCATTACCTTTTTGTATTTTAATAAAAGGATGACAGTGTTTCCTTATCCAAATGGGTGAAAGGACTCTATACTTTCAATACTTGTAAGGGCTGTTCACTTCTGCTTGCTAGCTCAGTGTTTCAATCCTCTCTTGTCATACCTGTGTTTGTCAAACTCTCACACAAACAATATAAGTGTCTGGTTTTTCCAGGTTCTCTTGAGAGGAAATAAAGGCAGGATGCACTTGTGATCTGCACTGATAGTGTTTTTACCGGATGCAGCATGATGAAGATTCTTTCGGGAATAATGATGCAGTCTGTTTCCTATTCAGATTGTATAAATGTAAATAAAAGGTGAACTGTGTATTAATTCGCATGCGATTTTGTGTAGAGATTTATCAAAGCATCAGTCAGTGATGTCATAAAATAAACATGCAACGCTTAAGCAAACAACTGAGTTTTTGTATCCGTGGTTAAACACAAATACTAGGTATGGCCGTATCAAAGCATTGTGTAAGCAGACACACACAAACACACTCCGGCTGGATCACCTCAAGTGGTAATACTGCACGAGTCATAAAGATGCATTCCAGATTTAACACACACACACACACATTCTGGTTCAACAAATGGCCCACATCAACAGTGTGTGTTAGTAATGTCTGGATGACATCATTGCCCTGAGATTATATTAAGTCTGGTCAAGCTGTGTGACTTTCTATTCAATAGGAGGGAAAAAAATGACATACTTGTTGCGGTCGTCCTAGTAACACATTGACGTGTGGCCAAATTGAATCATATCAGGAAGTGATCTCATTAGATTGTCTTAGGGAAAAAACAGACAACCACCTTTACTTGAGACTCAGATCTAGGTTCTTGAATCAAGGATTGATTGAGAACATTCTTGTGATACGTTTTTTATGCATAAATGTGTGATTTATGCATATACGTCCTCAGTAAGCAATCCCTACAGTAAGCAATCCCTACTAACATATCATTTATTTCAGACACGCATTCAAAAGTTTGGGGTTACTTTTATTCAACAAGGACATATTAAATTGATACAAAGTGACAGTAAATCTAATTATATTATGATAATTATAATGTTACAAAAAAAAATTTCAAATAAATGCTCTTTTGAACTTTCTTTTCATCAAAGTGTCATGAAAAAAAATGTATCACAATTTCCACAAAAATATTAAGGAGCACAACTGTTTTCAGCAGTTTGATAATAATAGTAATGTAACAGTAATAGAGTAATGGCTGTTGAAAATTTAGCTTTTCCACCCAGAAATAAATGACATTTTAAAATGAATTAAAAAATAAATAAATAAAATAATGGTATTACACCAGCCTTGGTGAGCATAAGAGACTTTACATTAACCATGTTTATCACAATACATTTTCATTTTTTATCCCTAAAACGCTCTTGTGTAAAGAAATATATATATATATATATATATATATATATATATATATTACACTCAGCTGCAATGTGGTCAAACCTGGAAGTACTTCCTAGCTGTGCAGTTATGAAAATTAATCTACACCCCTCAAACATGAGTCAACCAATCAGAATCAAGCAATCAACAATACTGCGGTTTAAAGTGACTTTGATTATGATGGTGTTCAACTGTGGGTTAAGGGAGTAATTATACAGAATGAACATAATTTGCCCGATATTTTATAAATCAGCGACTGCACAGATTGTGTTCCGGTGTTTGGCGGACTTCCCTCTATCCTTCTGCTCACACACACTCCATCACGAATGAAAATATAAACCCAGACAGAACAAGCCAAACCTTAATGGTTAATGTGAAACCATCCGCTACACTGCAGCCTAATCCAGATCTGTCCATGTGACTTACAGTAAACAGAGAAATTATTCAAACACATTGAGTGTGTGTGTGTGTGTGTGTGTGTGTGTGTGTGTGTGTGTGTTTTAATAGACTGAGGGAATCCGTTACAGTACTGCAGTTGAGCTCGTTCACTGGAGACCTCTGTGCTGATATGCTAATAGCTTCCTGTGTTTATGTGGTATGACAGAGAGCCAGACCAAAATGCAGAGATGCTGAACACTGCTGCATGTGTTTTAATGTTCATGAATGCCAGACTCACACAAATGTAATTTCAGATCAAGAGTGATTCACTGATGAATTGCATGGAACATTATTGCGTTTCTAGGCCAAAATTGATCTGTGTGTGTGGTAGGATCCTGTTCCATTGGTCTAAGTACAGTTGTGTCATACATGACCTGCTAAAACATTGTGTGTTGAGTTGTATGGCCAGGCCTGTGATTCCAATAAATCAGTGGTTTTGCTTCAGGACTCAGATACTGAATTCATCTGTTTGTGTGTTTCAGGGCAGCAGGATGAATGTGGAGACTCTCAGTAAAGCTGAACTTCTGATGCTGCTCAGCATTCTGGAAGGAGAACTGGAAGCACAGGATGTAGTCATACACTCACTCAGGGTAAGAGCACACACACACACACACACACTGTGAAGCATGTTGTTGTTTCACCACTAGCGTCACCAAATGAAAAAATAACTAAAGTAGTTTGACATGACAAATTATGATGTTGGTTTGACAAAGCCTTGTCTGAATGTTTAAAATACCTTTAAAAGCTTTAAAACTGGCAGGCAGAAAATCAAAGTCTTCTCTAGCTTGCTTCCTAATATGGTTGTGTAATAAACCTGGCATTGTATATAATGATTATTGTTGGCTTTTTTACAAATAGCTTTTTTTCCTCTTTTGTAAGTTGCTTTGGACAAAAGTGTCTACTAAATGCATAAATATAAATGTAAAATGTTTTGTAAGCATGTTTTACCTAGCATGTTCATCACATTTTTTTGCATTTTGCTAGGTATTGCTAACATATATTTTAGCACACTGTTAGCTGTTTCAAACTATTTAGCACTTATTTAGATAAATGGCTTACTTGTAGTTGTGTCTGCATATTAAGCTTGGAAAGGAGAACGCATTTAGAATGTTGTATTTTTAACATACTGCCTATTCTCAGCTCTGTATGTGCATAGGTTTGGGTTATATAACAGGCAGTATATGGTCAGTGTTTGGTGTGTACTGGTGGTCTGATACAACAGGAAGTGTGTCAGAGGGAGTACTCAGGAAAGAGGCAGAGAGGAGAACAATGGCAGGCAATGCTATTCCTGTAAAACACACACACACACACGTTGTGTTTTCATGTTTTATGCCGTACAAACCGTATATTCTATCCCCCTTCACTAAACCTACCCCTCACAGAAAACTTTCTGCTATTTTCTGCCATTCATTCTGTATGATTTATAAGCTTGTTTCCTCATGGGGACCAAAACAATACCCCATACAATAGGTCAGAATTTACTGGTATTACTATACTTCTGGGGACATTTGGTCCCCATTACGTAGGGAATACCAGGACTACACACACACACACACACACACACACACATATACAGCTATCTTTGTGAGGACATTCATTTACATCATTCTCTAACTCCTTACCCTAACCCTACCAATCACAACTAAAGGCCCAGGTATACTTTATTTACGCGTTCCGCTCCATCTCGCACACAGTTGAGAGCGCAAGCCTTTCAAAGTATACTCCTTTGGCCGTGAGCACAGAAAGACTCATTCGGTGTGTCTCTAGTGGATCTTGTTTTCAAGCACTCAAGTCACTCACACATGCGGGGTGTGCGAACGTCCGCGAACTAGGGGTGTAACGGTACACAAAACTGATGGTTCGGTACGTACCTCGGTTTTGAAGTCACGGTTCGGTACGGGTTCGGTACAGCAGGGGAAAGAAAACTAAATATAAAATTGCTTTTATTTATTAAACAGTGGTTTACTGAACAAATTGTGTCTGTCCTTAAATGAATTCAATTATAACTAAAAGTTTCTTAAAGATAATGCTGTAAACTATTACTTGCACATTACTATAATATAACAACAGAGCCCAAATTAGCCTAAATTCAGTTGCTATTTATTTTTAGTTATAATAATCAACACTCAAATAACAAATTGTATGCAAACTTCACATAAGGCAGTTTTTGCATTAACTTCGAAATCTAATTATAAAATTATGTTTTTACTCCAATTCGTTGTTGAAATATAATAATTTATACACAGTGGTTGTCATTTTCATGACAGATGTATTTAAACATACATTAAATAATCATGACATCACTAACAGGTTAAGTAGAATATAATGATTATATGGGCTAATATAGTGCATATATTTAGCAAAATAATTCATTTCTCTAGTGAACTAACCAGCTGTGACTAGGAAGAGATGATCGTGTTCACTCGCGGCCGCGCTGACGTACCTATACAGTGATCTCTCACACAGCATTTATCATTTGAATTTTGTGACAAAATTGACAGAATACTTAATATATTTGTGTGGGAACTCATATTGAACGCGCGAAGCACGTAAAAACAAGCCTACTGTTAACTGTAAAAGATTGCATTCGGTACTGTTCGATACACACGTGCACCGTACCGGAAATCCTGTACCGAAACGGTTCGGTACAAATACGTGTACCGTTACACCCCTACCGCAGACCCTCCTGATGATGAAAATTACATCACACGGATGGTGCACGGCCGAAGTATACTTTGGGCTTAAGTGCCTAACCCAAAGCCTTACCCTAAACCTACCTTTAACCCAATTATAACCGTGACCCTATAAAACCAAGTTTTGACCCTCAAAAAGGCTTTTAAAGGGGTCTCAGAAAGTGAGGACCGGCCGAAATGTCCTCACTTTACTCCACTGGTGAACTCACCGGGCCTCAGAAAGATACACATGTTGGGTTTCCAATTTTTTATGGGGACTTTCCATAGACATAATGGTTTTTATACTGTAAAAACTGAACTTCTTGACGCCTGAACTGAGTGAACTAAAGAAAATTGTTAGCACAAAACCCATATTTCTCTATCATTACTCCATCTTCCATTTCATTTTATGCTTTGATAAGCATGCAAATTAAATCAGCTGTGCTCAATTGAGTCTTTACTCCTCAAAACTAGAACAAATGTAACTCATTTTGATGTGTACTCAAACCGACACACAACAGAAGTCCACAGTGTTCCCTCTGGATATATATAGTATGTGTGTTTTAATAGGCCTGTAATTATTGTGTCTGATGCTTTAGTTAAAGAGTTAAAACAGTGTTAATAACAGAGAACTGAGCTTCTCATGAGCTCAGGGGTGTGTGTGGGAAAGATGGAAACATGAGACGATGGGCTCTGGTGTCTCACTGTGACCTGCGGATCAACTGCTGACTGTTTGCACTGGACTCTGAGATTAGTTTGTGACTGAAAACAACACAGAGAGAAGCTAAATTCATCTGAAAGTGAGTTGCATCTGGTGATATTTGACGTATTTTTATTTTGTAAGGTAACGGTTTTCACTGTCTTTTACAAATATCTTATACATGCAAATTGACTTTGTTTACACTACACACAAATCTGATTTGGTTTTCAAATTCAATCTTTAGGTCATTTTATAAAACTTAATAACTACATAAACTATAACTCATCTTGTCTTTCTGAAATACTGGAGCCTCACAGAACTCTGACACTCTCTATTCATTAATTTTTCAATTTTCATTAATAAAAAAAATATTTTTTACATAAACGACACTACCATTCAAAAGTTTGGGGTCAAGTTTTTTTTTTTTTTTTAAATAATGTAAAGAATGTTGTGAAAGATATGTAATATAAAAATATAAAAACAATGAATATTATTGCAGTTTATTTATTCAAGCATTCCTCCAGTCTTCAGTGTCACATGTTCCTCCAGAAATGACTCTAATATGCTGATTTGGTGCTCAAGAAACATTTCTTATCATTCTAAATGTTGGAAACAGTTGTGCTGCTTAATATTTTTGTGGAAATTTTTGAGTCTTAAAAAAAAAAAAAAAGTAAAATTTTTTACTCTCATGGCGTACCGAACGCCTCCCACCCCCTGCTGCCCCGGCCCAGCCCTGGCCCATTGTTGAGGTTGACTTCACTTTACTGTATGTCACAAAACTAAATTCTTTCTTGACATTTGATTAAATAGTTAGATAGTATAGTCAGTAGTATCTGGTGCATCTGCCTTGGTTGCTATAGTATTGATGTCCAAAACCCGCTGATGAAATTACAATTCACTACATAGTGAAAATGTCAGATTTCAAACAACACATAGATGTGGTTCAAAATGGCTTAATAAACATTCATTACATATCATACATTTTTTGCTGTTCAGACTATAAATAACTAAGCAGATTTGAGGTGGATTTTTGAAATCAGATTTTGCTTCCTGTCTGAACAAAACCTTGGTGTGCAAGATGTTTGTCTCTCTCTCTCTCTCTCTCTCTCTCTCTCTCTCTCTCTCTCTCTCTCTCTCTCTCTCTCTCTCTCTCTCTCTCTCTCTCTCTCTCTCTCTCTCTCTCTCTCTCTCTCTCTCTCTTTCTCTCTCTTTCTCTCTCTCTCTTTCTCTCTCTCTCTTTCTTTCTTTTAGGCTTAGGCCTCTTTTTACTGCTCAGCCCCAGGCAAGATGCTAAGTGTGTGGGTGTGTGCGTGTGTGTGTGTTAGTGTCTTCAGCTTCATTTGACATGCTTTCTGGCCAGTAAGGCCTTTATTCACAGAGGGAACCATGAGAGGCCCTTGGGGCTCTTGAGTCTTTGATCATCAATGTTGCGTTGTGTGCGTGTGTATATATATGTGTGTGTGTGTGTGTGTCACTTCAGCGCTCTCATAAACTCCTGTATGCCCTGGCAGTGGTGAAGCATTGCATTCTGGGAGAAGATTATCAATCCCGTTAGATGTTCTGGAAGCCTCCAGATCAGCTGCATTGCTCCAGAAACAGCAGCGCACTTTTTGCTCCTCCTTTTGGGTTATTTTCCCATGGCTCATTCTGATGTAATGGAGGAGCCAATATCCTGAGGGCTGGCGGTTAAAACGGGAAACCAGCCGTTAATATGACTCACTCGCTGTTTCATCATCTAAGCCTTATAAAGAAAGATCAGGTCTGTTCACAGGTCTCTGAAAGGGGAATTTCATGAATAGGGAATTCCATGTTTAAATCACAGTCCAAACAGACTAAACAAACCAGTTTATTTTGTCCTAATAGGGAGGATGTCAAACCCTGTGTTTTACCTTATAAATGTGTCATTTCCACACACACACACACACACACACACACACACACACACACACACACACACAGAACCAATGGGGTTCTTCACTCTTCTAAACCTCCTGGAGTGTGTGTCTGTGTGTTGATTAGAGGAGTGCAGGATTCCTTCTGTGTGAACTTCCTTCCAGGAAGTCTCCTGATTCCTTTCTGTCTCCAACGGTAAGCGCCTCAGATCAGCAAGAATTTGATTAAAAACAGCAACAGCACAAACAGCTTCCTGCTCTGTCCTGCACATTCAGTACTAATCTC
Organism: Rhinogobio ventralis; assembly: GCA_039654625.1. Lineage (NCBI taxonomy): Eukaryota > Metazoa > Chordata > Actinopteri > Cypriniformes > Gobionidae > Rhinogobio > Rhinogobio ventralis. The sequence continues at coordinate 21,543,792 of CM077211.1, forward strand.
ACAGAAACACACAGAGTAAAATAATATTTTTAGTAGTGCTGTCAATCGGTTAAAAAAAAAACAACCTAATTAATTGCGAGTTCTTAATATTTTTATATTGTAATAATTTCAGTTACTCTCCAAATTAATGTAGAAACAACTTAAAGACTTAAAGATTTAAAATATTTGTTGTAATGGCATTTTTTTATAAATGAAGTCCAGTATCACTGATACTAGTACTGTTACTGATGTCTCTATGAAATAGTTTTATTTTTACATTTAATGATAGACATTAAATATTACAGTATAATTGAACAACAATTCCAAAATTTTTTAGGCTTTAAAAAAATTACTTTTAATTTAAGTGAACTTAACAATTTTCACATAAACCCATTATAATAGGGTGAATTCAGGGGCATGGATTGGGCCATTGCGATGACTAAATGTCATATTTACCTGTTTCCTTCCTACCTGTCTAACAGGTACAGGAAATATACTGAAATTGAATACATTTTTCAAACACTTTACAATCTTAACTGCATAAATTATGAAGCTACATTAAAGCTACAATTTACTCTGTTACCTTTGTTCGTTGATTAACATTAATGACAGACATCACAGCAACTGTTTTATTAGGCTGCTGTCACTTTAAGATTTGCCGCAGCCGAACATGACGCAGATCTGACGCGCTGTCACGCGCATCTCATTTTTTTTTTTTTACAACTCTTTAGACGCTATTTAACTCATTTAAGACTGCTCTTATGAGAATACTCAGACAAAACTGGCATTTTGGCATAATTCTGTGTTATTGTTTGTTCAAGCACGAAAGAGAACCTGATTCTTCCATGCTGTCTGTACACGCGATACTGGCGCACGTCTTTCTGTGCGTTGTGTGTGACGAATAGATAGGGCATTCACAGACAGTGCATTCTCTTTTGTCTGATCACACTTCAATGGTTTAACAGCATTTGCGTGAATAAGAGCGTGATCATATAATGTAACACTAGCCGAATTATGACGGAAAAAATGAAAAAATGTAATGCACGTGTTAACGCTTTTAGACAGCACTAATTTTTTGTCAATAAATTACTGTAAAAAATATAAAATAAACGAATCATGCTACATTGTGCGCTTCCACAGTGAGGGAATACCCATAAGCCCTTCTCTTATATTGTAATTAATTATGCTTGGATGAGCATTGGGAAGTCAACGATTTATATAATCCCTTCAAAATCTGGCTACTGACTTGCGATAGAAATGAACTGTGTCGACGCAAGTAACCTTTGTGATTTTGCACCTCAAAATCATAGCTATATCACAGTTCCTAAAACCGTAATTACCTCCAGAGCTATTATAGTATAGGCTAATACTGTATGCATGGCAACTATGCCAGTGATTTACATTTAATGTACAGAGAAAGCAGTGAAATGAGTAACTAATGTACTAAACGCCTTGAGAGACTGAAATGGCTAAATATATCAGCTGGATTTCTGGTGGGAAAAGCAGTCGCTAGTGTGTGTCGTGCTGTCTGTCCCAGTAGACTGGTATTGTTTAAGTGGGTGTTTGTCTGGTCTGCTGTGTTAGATCTGAAGAGAGACAAAAGGATTTTCTTTTAATATATTTTGGAAATGTAATTTATTCCTTTGATAGCAAAGCTGAATTTTTACAGCAGCCAATAGGCTACTCCAGTCTTCAGTGTCACATGATCCTTCAGAAATCATTCTGATATGCTGATTTGGTGCATAGGAAACATTTCTTGTTATTATCACAGTTGAAAACAGTTGTGCTACTTAACAGTTTTGTGGAAACCACAATAAGAAAAATCAGGATTCTTTATCATTGGAAAGTTCAATAGAAAAGCATTTATTTGAAATAGAATTTTGTAACATTATGAATGCATTTACAGTCCCTTTTGTTCATCGTCCTTTCTTTCAAAAAGTAATCCTAGAGACTCCAGACTTTTGAATGGTAATGTATATCAAAATGTTGGTTGCCAGGACAATGCTCTGGGGTTGCTAAGGTGTTCCTGGTGGTTCCTTACTCTTTTGCCCACGTCAAAAGATTCCACCCGACTCTCTATGTTCTCTTCTTCATTGCTTGTTTGTCTGTCATTTTTCACTCAATTTATCATCCACCATGCAATATTGAAGGCCAAATCACTTAAAAAAAGTAAAAGCATATCTTCAAGCTGCACATTTTCCAGTATCATTCATGTCTGTAGCACAAATAGTGCAGGATGAGTTTAATAATTGGTGTATTAGAGGTTTGTTCAAATCCATAACCCATAATATGAGCACTAGTAATAGTGATGTTTGCCTTTCCGCTGTCTCATCTGTTTCTTTCAGTTGTCTCTCTCTCTCTCTCTCTCTCTGATCTCTAATAAGGTCACTGAGAGGCCAGCAGGGCCACAGATTGAGGCCTCCAGGGCTGGAAATGGACTGTAATTTACTGTAATGATGTGGAGTAACTTCAATGAAGGCTGAAGTTAAACAAATAAACTATCCGACCTGGTGGTCTGAGACACACTTAACACACTCTCACAGCTTCATCATAGACATACAGTAGAGTATGAATTTCTGCTCAACAAAGAGCGAGTGAGAAACAGAAAGTGTTAACAACAGCCTGTATTTTAATGGTTATTGTTGTTATTGATGTTCACACCCAGTACACACCACACCCTCTGTGATTCTCTGTTATTAAAAGACTTTGTGTCCTAGACTGAATGATCAGCAGATAATAACCAGCAAACGGCGGAAGCTGAGGTCTCTTGAAGTCTGGTTGGATAAAATGACTCTCTTTCCCACATGCATTGTGAGCTAGTGGATAAAATTCTAAATTTTTTGTTTGCGTTGGTGTGCTTAAGAAGTACACAAAGGTGTGCTCAAGAAAATTCCAATTACGTATGAGTCATGTACTGTACACATTAGCCTGATGAGTTGATTTTTTTGCCTGTATTTCACAGTAACATATTACATATTATTATTAATTGGAATTGACCAATACTGTATTTCCTCTATTTTTACATTAAGGTGTTTACTTAATGATGCTTGAGGAATGATGCTTTACATTAAAGATTACTTTGTCATCATCAAATGAAAATTTACCCTATTTGCTAAATGCATGTTATTGATCTTATTATGAGCAATTCATTGTGCGTTTAATTTTTTTTTTTTACCTTTGTATTTTTCATTCAAATGTATAACTCAGTCTCTTACAGTCGTCTGCAAGCTCACATTCTGATCTGCCTCCGTCCAATGAACAACAGATGATTAAAACCAAGTCTGTTTCACTAGAATGTACGTCACAATATGGAATAAATGATCTGCATATTAATTGCTACTTCCATTTCATTGTGACTTTATCATTTAATCGTTTTATTTATAATTTATAATAATATAAATGTATAATTTTAACATGAATAAATTAGTAACAAATGTAAATAAAGGTAATTATTAGCAAATCTCTATTTGAAAATGTATATATATATATATATATATAGAGAGAGAGAGAGAGAGAGAGAGAGAGACAAAAAATATTTAAACAAAAATATATGCTTATAGAATTTTTATATTACCGTTTATAAGTTATCTGCCATAACAAATTTTTTTCAATCAATTATTTTCTCATCCATATTTTTTTGGGTGGGGCAATCAACTCAGGTTTGAATCAGGTAAGATTTGAAAACAGAACAGTGTAGTGGACAGAAGAACAGCATGAAGAAATGAGTAGCATACAGCAGGATGCAGCATGTGTGTTGCCCAGAACATGAACCACATGTCTATTCCAGTCCTTCGTTCTGTGTTTGTGTGTATGTCTCCCATCTGCTGATCTATTTAGTAAGACCACCCCATCCCTCCTAAATTAGTCACACTGCCCCCCATTTCAGTCCTCACACAAGTGCACACATGCACAATGAGTAGTGAACAACACCCCCTACAGCTGGGCCTTTTGTGCCGTGAGCCCCCTCTCCATCCCTTTAGCCCAGGGGAGGTTTAACACCTGCCCGCAGAGGAGGGGTCAGGGCTGCGATTATATTTTGTGAAAATGGATCTGATAGTGACCAGCTGTATTTCCATCACAGTGTGTTTAGACATCCTGCTCTCCCTTTCTGTCTCATAAAAAAACACATGGCTTATATGCAAACACAATGAAAGATATTAATCAGTCTTCTTATGAACTTGCAGTGTGTTTCAGCCCATCAAGACACCTCAGTGAAAACTAGATACTTATTCCTATCTTTTCCTGTTGATCTTTGACATTTATTTCAGGCACAACAGAGAGATGCATTTGTACAGGAGCGATATGGACAGTATGACCTCCGTGACCCCTTCGTAGCACTGCTGAGGGACAGCGAGCTGTCACAGACTGAGGATGATGGAGGGCAGAGTCCCGTGTGTCTGAACCCGCTGGGCGTGTTGAAGCTAGTGATGGCCCACTGCACCAACATGAAGGAGAAAATGATGAAACAGCTTGCCGCTGCAGAGAGGAGACATCGAAGGGTAAGAGACAAAGAGAGCTTTCTGAGCTTTATACCTAGGCTGTATTTTTAGGCTCCTAATGTGAAGGCTGTTAGGGAAATGTTACAGGATAATGTTAGGGGAAAGTTAGGGTAACGTTAGGGAAATGTTAGAATATAACATTAGGGGAACATTAGAATATAACATTAGGGTAACATTAGAGAATAATGTTAGGGGAACATTAGAGGGTAACGTTAGGATAATGTTAGAATATGATGTTAGGGAAACATTAGAGGATAGTGTTAGGGGGACATTAGAATATAACGGTAACGTTAGAGGACAACAGAAATGTTAGAATATAACGTTAGGAAAACATTACAGGATAACGTTAGGAGAACATTAGAATATAACGTTAGAGGATAACGTTAAAATTTAATGTTAGAGGACAACGTTAGGGGGTGTTAGAATATACGTTAGGGAAACGTTAGAGAGAAACGTTAGGGGAACGTTAGAGTATAACATTAAGCCGGGGACACACTTAACGACTAGCTGAAACATTCTAAGGCTGAACTGAACACACTTAAAGACTGTTCCCTTCGACTGGAGCAGATTTAAATTTTTGACAGTCAGAGAAGAGCACAAACGTTTACGACTGAGTCAGTCCACACAACACACTTAACGATAAGTGAGTCACAACGTGACATTCTGCTGAACTCAACTGTGCGAGATTTCATTATGCATTTCCTGATAGGCTATTAGATATAATTAGTGTATATATATAAAATAATTTTATTTACAAATGTCATGTTTGTGATTTTTTTATTTTTTTTATTCGTTAGACTTTTTAAATTAACATTAGGCTATCAATCATTAACATTAACATACTATTCTGAAACAAGTGCCGTTATATAGCCTACATAAGCTACCATTTTTTTCTGTTTAACTTTTATTAGACTCCAGGTCGAAATAAAAGAATATGGCGTTTTTACACTGGGCACGTTTGCTGCAGTCCAACTCCAAGCATGATAGTTCCTGGTTTCCCCCGCAGCGCTGGTCAACTTGATTCTTTTGAACACTGGTGCATTTGCGTGCATCGTACGTCATCACAAACATGCACAGCGCATGATAGAAAACAGAACGCGGGTCAATAGGCATATATTGTTTTTTATTATTATTATGAATTTGGTGCTATTATGCGCAGTTGAGTAGGCTAAATGACATTTGGGTTTACTGTATGTGTTTCGGATGAAGGCGGCTTTCTGCAGCATGCTTGCAAAGGGACTCGAGGAGACAGTGGATTGCCATTTATTTGTTGCCCTGATTGCACGCGCAATGCGCAAATACACTGCAGGCTCGCTCTCGCTCATATCCAAGGAAAATCATCAACACTATCATCCCTTACATGTTTTATTTAACTAAATACATTATAATCGGCTAAAATTAATGCGCAGCTTATTTTTCTGAACAAGAGCGCACCTGAGTCCTTGTTTCTCACTCTGTTCACGCGAATTGCAGCACAGTTCGAGTGCAACTGAACTCCTCGGGTTCGGTACCCTGTTTCCCTGTACCAATGTTTCATGCGAACCATGCCCCGTTCTGAACTAAACTGCCAGTGTAAAAACGCCCTTTATTTCTATTTTTAAAATGAGAGAAATCACTGCTTATTCTGAATTTTTACAGAAAGCAGTTTCACTTTTTTCTGTTTGCAGCACAAAATCAATAGCCTAAAACAGTTAACTTGCAATGTTAACTTATGAATTAATACAAAAGAAACATCAAACATCAAAAAGATTATGTGTTTGATAAAATTACAAGAATGTTTGACAGGGAAGGCATCTCCTCAGCATAATCACCCGCAAATATTAAACATGTTTAATAAAATCTTTGTGAGGACGACTGGCAACAGCTGGTTCTTAAATTCTAAGACTAGAGTCTTTAGACACAGCCCAATGCACGATTTAAAACACCGATTGTAAACACAGACTGAACGCAACTGGCTCTGACTCAGGGCGTTTGGGCATGATCTGTTGTAAGTATCAAATTACATTCATAATCGGCCTTACAGTCGTAATGTGTGTCCCCGGCTTTAGGGTAACGTTAGAGGATAATGTTAAGGTAACGTTAGAGGATAACAGGGATATGTTAGAATATAACGTTAGGGAAACGTTAGAGGGTAACGTTAAGATAATGTTAGAATATAACATTAGGGTAACATTAGAGGATAATGTTAGGGGAACGTTAGAGGATAACGGCTGTTAGAATATAACGTTAGAGGGTGGAGAACCGTGGGGCCGTGGTCTGCTAGGGGGTCGCCGTGATCCTCCAGGGGAGCTGTGAGATAACTTAAAATTTATTTAAATATATGAATATAATTAGTTAATTTTAGTTAAATAAAAAAATAAATAATGCACCACCTCTCTCGTACGTAATCTGTGATTGTTTCTGAGCAGCCCTAGCTGTTACTCATAGCGCTGTGTGAAATACAGACTAAACGACGGTTCAAAACATCCAAATGTTTCATAGGGGAACGTTAGAGGATAACATTAGGGGAACGTTACAATAACGTTCTACAAACCAAAAACTAACATTCTATTTTCGTTAAGAAAACTTTCCTGGCTAACCGAAAACAAACCTTTTAAATTAAAAAATAACATTCTGGGAACCAAAATTTTTTAGCTGGGTAGGCTGTAATTACAAGCTCTACGAAGACATGAACACTTTTTACAAGTTGACATCACGTAATTGCAGGAATTATGACATGGCGTGAGCCGTGAACGCACCTACATTCACACATGATCTAATTTATGTTGCACCAATATAAATTAGAAAGTGGAGTTCTGAGGGTCAGACACAGTATTTTAACCGTCTTACGGGTGTCAGCATTACTTACATAAAAAAAACCTTTTTGTATTAAACCACATTAATTAGTTAAGATATGCTGTGATTTGAAATTTGAACATGGATTTTTATACTTATTTTACATGTATACTCAGACATTTCATGGAATGTTCAGTCATGAATATTTGCCTCAAAAGTCATGGAAAAGTCCTGGAATAGTCATGGAAATGTATTGGTAGAAATGTGTATGAACCCTGAATCCAAAATTAAACACAACTATTCTCCCTGTTATGTGCGTTGGGTGAGTCTTATTTTAAAGGATCTCTGAATAACCTTTCAAAAAAGGATCTCTGTTTGATCCTTTGAAACACAAACCAATTTGATCAAACATTCTTTGTTTTCTATTTAATATACTAACTCATAAAAACAAGAAATGCATATCAGGTTCACCCAAAAATGAAATGTATTATTTATTTTTAATTATCCATTAACTTTTTCCTTTTGTATGTATATATTTGTTTGAATAAACTGTATAACATGTATATTCACCAGTACATTCTTAAATGCTAATAAAGAGATTCTGATACTGAGAATTCTGCAGAACAAAAAAGAAGATATTCTGAAGAATCTTAGTAACCAAACAGTTTTAACTTCCATTGTATGGACAGAAAAAAACAAGACATTTCTCATAAATCTTCATTTATGTTCCACAAAAGAAAGTAAGTCATACAGGTTTGGCAGTGTGAGTAAATAATGACAATTTTAATCAGTCATTTTCCCAATTAATGTGACTCAAATTAACATAATTGACTATGAAAGTTTTATTCTTACTGTAATTATTAATAAGATGGTGCAGTCATAATTAGTCATCTTCCTTGTCCTGATGTTTGAATGTGTGTATGCCTGCAGGTAATAGCTGATTTAGAAGAAGAGAAGCGACGCCGTGCTCAAGACGCTGCTGCGGGTGATGACATCACTGCCATGCTGGAAAGGGAACGAGACAGACTATTGCAACAGGTAACCAGGCAACGGCAAAAACACATATACACATGCACACTCTGTACCATTATAAATACATCTTAAAATGCAAAATAAAAGCAACCTCTGTTGTGTAACAGTGTTGGTGCAGGTCTCTGTTCTAAAGAGGAAATGCTCCATTGTTTTTATGGACTGTGGTGGACAAGAGTTCGTCTGCCTATGTGTGTGTGTGTGTGTGTGTGTGTGTGTGTGTGTGTGTGTGTGTGAATACATTCCATTATTTTCTGTTTTTATAGGGTTAGGATAAGGTGATGTTATGGTCAAAGTACAGACTGTAGTATTATGTAAAAAGCCCTTCCTGCCCTGCCCTGGGTTTCCTTTACAAACACACACACTGTCTTTATGGGCCTCAAGTGCTTCCCCTGCAGTGAACAACCTGCTTTATTTCATTAACTTTGTTGTTACAGTTGTAAGTAAACACACATTTCAACACTAACACAGATACATGATCTAGTGGGACACTCCTGCAAAGTTCAGCTCCAACCCCAATTAAACACACCTGAAACACACTAGACAAATTTTAAATCTTAACCGATTTTAAAACTGGGAGACCACAGACATAAGAGCAGTTTCAACCAGTTTTTAGCATTATTATCCTCCAAATGCACACACTAGAAGATACGTCCAGACCGCGAGACCACACACCTGTCAATTGTAGTAACATTTTCACAGTGAGATGAGATCTCAGGGAGACTTGCAAGATCAAACGTGACTTGAGAAGAAAAACAAATGGAGGACAACCAACGTTGTCAGCTGGTTTTCCTGGCGTGAGTTTTGTTTTACGGGAAGCAAAACAAAGGAGAAAAAACAAGAATATGGGTGATCTTCTTTCTCAATAGTCCACTTTCGTGGCATGTTTGTAGCTGCCATGTTTCGGCTATAGAAGCACACAACATCGGGTTGATGAAGCTTACTCGCTCTCATTGGCTATCGCGGGTATCACGTCAGAGGCAGACTGATCAAGTGTGTGGCCAACCTAATCAAGGTCTTACTAGGCATACTAGAAACTTCCAGGCAGGTGTGTTGAGGCAAGTTGGAGCTAAAATCTGCAGGACAGTGGCCCCCCAGGACCGAGTTTGGACACCTCTGCTCTAGAACAATAGTACTGTATATTGTTTGTTATCTATATAAAGTATAATGTTATTCCTTCTGACTCTACTAGCTTCTTTGAATTTTTAAAATGAAATCTCTTGCTTTTCTTCTTCACAGCTGGAGTTTGAGAGGGCTCAAGTCCAGCGTTTAGAACGGGATCGGTCAGTTCTGTCAAATCAAGCTGAGGAAGATTTAGCACAGCAGCAGCAGTTATCCTCGACGCTGGCTAAAGAATGTCAGAAGGCTACAGCACGGGCAGAGGAGGAGAGCCAGCGTGTCGCAGACCTCAGCCACCAACTGGAACAGGAGAGCAGTACCATCGAAATCCTAAAGCAAGAGCTGGAAAGCGAACACGCCCGTGCTCAGCAGATAGAGGCGAGAGCTGAGAAAAAGCTGGCTGAATTTGATACAGAGCACGAGCAGATGAGAGGGAAACTACTGAAGGAAGAAAAACGATATCAGGAGCTTTTGGAGCAGTTCAATAATCTAAAGAAAGAGTTGGATGAAATGAAAGAAAGAGAAAAGACAAGGCTGGAAAAGGATAATGAAGAAAAGTTAAAAATCCCACAGGAAGAAACTTCAGGTATTACGCCTTCTCTTAGTCAAACAGAAGTCGATGGCAAAACTGTTGCATCGTCTCCTCAACACAAACAAAATGGTCAACACACTCCCAGAGAACCAGAGTCTCCAGCCGAAGAGAGGTGTAAGGAAGGGGGATTGGTGGACAATGGGGTAATGCTCCCTGGAGGAAGTGGGGCCTTACAGTGTCTCTCCCCCAGCAGTCCTGCCTCGTCCTCCCTTAGCTCATCTCCTTGCTCTTCCCCTGTACTGACCAAGCGTCTGGCCTCTCTAGGTTGCTCTAGTCCGACCTATCCCTCTTCTTACCAGGCCAGCATCAACCAACGATTCCAAGCAGCACGCCACAAGTTTCAGCAACAAGCTGAGGTGGACCAGCAACACGGTGGATCTGTTGTCCACTCACCCCGAGACCTCTCTCCCACTGCTGCCACTCCTACTCCTCCAGACAATTCTACTGCAAAGCAGATGGCCCGCAACACTGTCACTCAGGTGCTGTCACGGTTCACGAGCCAACAAGCGGCAGGTAAACTTCCTCCGTCCAACTCACCCTTTGGCACTGATTACCGCAACCTGGCTGCTGCCTCCTCACCGACAGGGAAGAGCCCAGGGATTCTCTCACCAGGGATCCGCTCACCGATAATTCCTAGGGCGGAGAAGATTCATCCCCCTCCTGTTCCTCCCAAAAAGCAGGGGGTCAATCAGTCTCCGAACTCACCGGTTCCTTCTAGCAGGGCCAGCCACTTCCCTGAGCTCTCTGGGAGCTGTGGTCTCACCAGTGGTCAGGAAGATGCTAAAGAGCTTGACTTGGTCGTGTCGTCATCTAGTTAACCAGCCTAGAGTCCACAGCCGGTCCTTAGCCTTATTCACTCCATTCCCTCCCGTGGCATCTAAAGCACTCTCTGTGAACCTCAAGGTTTCCTTTTATTATTTTCACCCTGATTGTCTAGTGTTGTAGTTGTCTATTCTATGTAAAGTTGTCTTTCAGTACCCTGTTTTAGATCTTTAGTCTCCTTTATCTGGAGCGGGATTAAACATTCCTATTTATCCACACTGGACTGGTATCTCAGAAGTGCACTCAGAGGTGATGCCCCATTGAAAACCTTTGGTATCCCAGAACAAACCTTAAGTCTGAGCCTAACCCATCCTAACTGTCAAATTTTGCTCACACAAACATTCTTGAATATGTGGTTTACGTGGACTCTCTCTATAGGCGTAATGGTTTTTATACTGTACAAACCGTATATTCTATCCCCCTACACTAACCCTACCCCTAAACCTGCCCATCACACAAAACACGGTATAGTAAGTTTTTAAGCCATTTGGTTTATGAGGACCATGTTTACGTTGTAATACCCATATCATTATACATAGCTGTGTCCTCATAAACCACATATACCTGTAACTTAAAGGGTTAGTTCACCCAAAAATGGAAATTCTGTCATGACCTTCGTTCATCTTCGGAACACGAATTAAGATATTTTTGATGAAATCCGAGAGCGTTCTGAACCAACCATAGGCAGCAATGTCATTGCAACTTTCAAGGCCCAGAAATGTAGTAAAGACATTGTTAAAATAGTCCATGTGACTCCAGTGGTTCGACCTTATTGTTATAAAGTGACGAGAATACTTTTTGTGCGCAAAAACAAAACAAAAATAATTACTTTATTCAACAATTCTTAATTTGTGTTCTAAAGATAAACGAAGGTCTTGCAGGTTTGGAACGACATGAGGGTAATTAATGTTTTGTTGAACTAACCCTTTAACCAACCTGTTAAATACTAAAAGATTGAATCTATTTAAATACTATTTAAAAAAAAAATTTATTCTGTTTTTATTTTTCACAAAAAATATTTTTATTTATCCTAATAAATAATTAGTCCATTCCTGATGACCTGCACAGATAAAAATGGAAATATATAAAGTAAAAATATGTTATGAAATCAAGCAAATGCAATACTGATTAACCAAGTCTTCAATCTGTCAGTCTTGGGCTACTAATTAGAAAATTCTCAATCTATCTTGATCTGTCTGGTGAATTTGTGACGTTTATGTATTAAGTTTATGGTAAAATGTATAAACTGTTGGTTTTCTGTTGAGCAGTCATGTGATATGATGTGCAGATGCTGTTCTTGAGTCAATGTAGAAATGAACTACTGGAGATATTTCCAAGGAACTAATATGAAGTGGTCATGGAAAACCTGTCCTACTGTATTGCACCATGACTACATCGTCCTCTAGTGTCAATCTGAAGTGCTGCCATCTGGTGGTGTTAAACATCAGCCAAACCAGAATACATTCTATGTAAGTGAGGGTTGAAATGCTTGTATATGCCACACATATTCTCAGACATGGTTTAAATGATTGTTAACAATATTTAGAATCAAGTCAAAATGCATTTCTGGGTCTAATAACCATGCCTTGATATATATTACTCCATTGCTCTTAAATTGATGTTCATACTGGAGCCTTGTATTTAAAAATTTAATCTTAATTGAATACTTGGTAGAAACCACAGCAACAGTTTACATGATTAACCACCATGGTAAAAGCACAGATGAGTTAATTCATCATTTAATGATTTTTTTTTCCCTTCTTACCTGTGTCCTCTTTTGACCTTTACATTTTAACTAGTATGAAAATAGAAAATATTTTATGTTTGTGGCATGAAGGTATTGCTCACATGACTGCAGCATACAGTCTGAACTTGCTTACGAGAGAACAAAATATGCTTTGTTTTTGTAAATAAATGTGACGCATGTATCTGTCCTTTCCTACATGGGTTTCAGCTGCTCTATGGTCATTTACTTTTCTGTTTTTAAATACCTCACCATTCTCCTACTGTATTGAAACCTTTTTTAAGTAGAAGTTTAGATTTTTACTACTGGAATGTTTTTGTAGTTTTTTTCCAAAACTGAACCTGAAATTGTATATTTCTACCTGGGACTTGCAAAGACCAGTTTAGCTATTCGTATGAAAATACAGTTTGTTAAATTAGTTGCATTTGTCCAGATGATTTTTACAGCTAGTTAGGTGTTGAGTGAATTTATGACTGTATTTTCTCCCTGAGCTAATAAAGTTTTTTTTTTTTTAAGTTTGCTGTGTTTTTTTCTATACATCAACATAACCAGGAAAAATGGGCATGCGTAAGGATTTGAGTGAGTTTGACAAGGGCCAAATTGTGATGGCTAGACGACTGGGTCAGAGCATCTCCAAAACTGCAGCTCTTGTGGGGTGTTCCTGGTCTGCAGTGGTCAGTATCTATTAAAAGTGGTCCAAGGAAGGAACAGTGGTGAACCAGCGACAGGGTCATGGGCGGCCAAATCTCATTGATGCATGTGGGGAGCGAAGGCTGGCCCGTGTGGTCCCATCAAACATACAAGCTACTGTAGCTCAAATTGCTCAAGAAGTTAATGATGGTTCTGATAGAAAGGTGTCAGAATACACAGTGCACCGCAGTTTGTTGCGTATGGGGCTGCATAGCCACAGACCAGTCAGGGTGCCCATGCTGGAAGGTCATAATGTTATGCCTGATCAGTGTATGTCAACCTGAGAACATTACTACAAATACAAACTGGAATATGGACAGATTTAAGCTACAAATACAACAGTTGATTTATAAAAAATAAAAGTTCAGCAGTAACCATTTAGTGATTTTGGTGCCATTTACTGTGAGTAGATGTTACTTTTGCATGATTTAAAATCTGAAAAAAATAAAGGTTATGAGACAGAGAATATGCCAGTCTTACATGATGAGTATGTTACAGAGGATCTTTGATGGAACATTAAAAGACATACAAGACTAATGTCAATGTGAAAGCAGTGTGGCAGAAACATGCAACTGCAACACTGACAGAGCTCTCAGTACTCAGGCTGAGACTCAGATTTACTGTGTGGGTTTTGGATTTGTCACACAACAGACTGTGGATACCCCAAATGCATCACAAGTACCTGTAACAGACAGTCTGAACCATTAAACAATTCAACTGGTGTGTAAATATAAAAATCAAGACTTAAATTGGATGTCTTTGCCACCAAAGAGGGTTATCCATGGATTTATTTATTTTGTCTTTTTTGGTTATTAAACCATTTTAGTTTAGCAGACTGTGAGTCACTGTTAGACAAAGATACGGAGAAAGCAGTTAAGACAGATGGCCATTTCAAACCCAGACACACAGCCCGTTCCCCCTCCTCTTCCAACCTCATCCTTTCTCTGTTACAGCCTGGATAGTTGAGGACAGGACAGCAGGAAATCTCATCTCTCCAGGTTGTCAGTAGGCGGAGGAAGAGGAAGGTGGGGTTGTCGCCTGATTAGGGTTTGGAGGTACAGTGAGTGAGGCATTACTTATCAACTGTTTTAAAACACAAAACCATTCGCACAAGTATTGCAGCTGTCACAGTTCACAAAAAAAAAAGACAAAAGTCAAAACAAAAACTCTTGCGAGCGGGTAAATGAGAGAAAAGCAATAATTGCCGATAATTTAGATCCACGATTCCCTCCAAGTTCTCATTTAAACCTCTTCCACAGCTGAGACCCATCGAAGTCCATTAATGACAGAAAGTTGAACGAAATTACATCCTCTTTTAAACAGTTTTTTGACTTTTTTTTTTTTTTATTTTAATTTTTTGGGAGATTTCTTCACGCTGAGCGAACGGGCGTGTGGTGTTCCGAGAGCCGGCTCTGCGTTTGAACAGAAGGAAGAGGAACCGGGGGCGGTTCTAAGCGTTTTGCATCTCTTTGCCGATCTTGTAGCTGAGGATCTTGTTCCAGTCGATCTTGGTGCGAGTGACGGGCAGCTGTCTGCGGAGAGCTTTGAAGGTGGTGTCTGACATTGTCTGGTAGTTCTCACTGATAGCCGTCTGGAGGGAAGCATTTATTAGGAATGGTCAAGTCATATAAAATAATCGATAAAAACGTACACATGTTGATCAGATCAAATTCTCACCTGGTAATCATTTTCAGCATTTTCAATGATTTTTACAAATTCCTTGGCAGTCTGGGTTTCATTCTAGAGATAAAATGGCAGGAATTTACTTTAAATCTTCTTAAAAACCAAACCCACTACACGAATACGTTTACACTTACATTCACTACAAGGGACTCCTCCACCTCCTTATGGCTCACCAGTTGAACATTACCATCCTCATAATAATGCACCTGTAGGAAACCAAATTATTTATCACAAACTCTTCACCATCACACTTTCTTTTCATCCCCACTATTCTAGTCTGTCAGGTCTCACCTGGATCTTCAATACTCCCACCACCTGAGCTGATGACTGACTAATGGTGAACTTCCACTCTGACCTGCACCGGCCATTCCTGACAAAGAATAACCAGATGATAAGATCATCAGAGAGTCAAGGTACAATCAGACCATTCTAGACTGAATCACACACCTTCAGGCATGGTTAAACTGAACAATTCTAATCTATACTGTAGTACAGTGACTTGCAAAGAGTTTGTAAAGGTTTATTTACTAAAAATGATGGATGGCTGTACATTATTAAACAGTTCTTTAGCAAATTCACTACTTTTCAAAAGTTTGGGGTCAGTAGGTTATATATTTTTTCAAATAAATTCATACTTTCATTCAGCAATAATGCGTTAAATTGATCAAAAGTGATGGTAAATACCAAATAAATGCTGATCTTTTGAACTTTCTATTCATCAAAGAATCTTGGGGGGAGAAGTATCCCATTCCCACAAAACCTTTAATTAGCATTGCTGCTGAAAATTGCCATCACTGGAATAAATTACATACATTAAAAAAGAAAACACTTATTTTAAATTGTAATATTTCACAATATTACTGTTTTTACTGTATTTTTAATCAACTAAATGCAGCCTTGGTGAGCAGAAGAGACTTCTTTCAAAATCATTTTGAATGGTAGTGTAAATACATAAATACACATGAAATAATGATATTATGTGAAATAAAAGAGACTGTAAAGTAACATGAAACAGTTATGTAGGAAATCAGTTGCCACATTAGATGACTATTTAAATGCTGTGATTGGCCAATTAGAATGAAGTATACCAGAGAGCTACCTATAAGAGGAATCACTGAACATTACTCACCAAAAGTTTTTGGGCTCAAACTTATGACCCTCAATGCAAGCAATGATTGTTTGCTGACCGTCAACAGTTTTCCCATACACCTGCAGCAGAAACATTAGTCCAAAGGAGCATGACTTCACAAACAATGGCTGCAATGCATAAATGTGACAAGTGCAAACAGAAATCATATTATTCTGTTGAGATTCCCATGGGAAACGTGTACCGTGCAGACTCCACTGGGATAGTGCTCCTTCACGTAAGCACTGAGCGCTTCATCACAGGCATCTCTCCAGGACCGGAGGGAGGTCTCTCCCTCGTAAGACTGAGGATCGCTCGCTTCCTTTCGGAGGTGATCGAAACGGAATGAAACCCGCTTCCGTGGGTCGAAGAACCGTCCCTGACCCAGATCTCCATGCTCGGTGATCAGAACCTGCAGGAACAGGATGTGCCTTACTCATTAGAAAGAACTAATCACACACAGAGCTCTACAGCTGTCCTCACGCTGCAGCAAACACTCACGGTACAATGACCACACCTGCCCTAATCACACACACAAAGTACACACAGATCTCCAGAGAGCAGAGTTTACACCCAGCTTGAATAAATAATGTGTCAATAGTGTGCTCTTAATTCAAAACTAACACAGTCTTAGGGCAGCACAGGAACTAAAAGTACATGCACATTTACAAAACTGAATCTGTGAGTCTGAACTTCAATCAAATCATGAACCTACCAACTCCTCACTACCGTCCAGTTTGACAGGTGTGAACTGATCCATATTATACTGAGCAAAGGCACTGTGAAACAGAGAAAAAGACAATGCAGCATGACTCCTTGTAATCCTTAAAATACACACAGATGCATCTGAGGTGGCAAGAAAAAGTATGTGAACCCCTTGGAATTAACTGGTTTTCTGCAGTAATTTGCTCTTAAATGTGATCTGATTCTCATCTAAGCCACAACAATAGACAAACACAATGTGCTTAAGCTGATAACACAACCATACTAAATTATTGTGTCTTTATTGAACACACCCATTAAACAGTGCTGGAGGAAAAAGTAAGTGAATCCATAGACTAATTACTTCAACAAAAGATAATTGGAGTCAGTAGCTTGCACACCTGGAGTCCAATTAATGAAATGAGTTTGAAGGTGTGGTTTAGAGCTACTTTAATAAAAGACACTCAAACATTTTAAGATTGTTGTTTGTGAGATGCATCAACTGATGTGAATCATGCCTCGCAAAAAGGAGCTCTCTGAAGACATACGATCAAAAGTAGTTGATCTCTCTAAGGCTGTAAAGGGATACAAAGCAATTTCAAAGTGTTTAGGCATCCATCAGTCAACAGTTAGACAAATTGTCTATAAAATGGAGACAGTTTAGTCCTGTGGCTACTTTTCCTAGAAGGAGGTGCCCAGCCAAGATGATTCCTAAGGCACAATGCAGAATCCTTAATAAACTAAAGAAGAACCCATGAGTAAAACACTCACTGAAATTGGCATACATCCATGTTCATGGGTCTACCATACGTAAGTCCAAATCCAACATCAAAAGTATGGTGGAGGGAACATCATGATTTAGGCTTGCTTCGCTGCCTCAGGGCCTGGACCACTTGCCAGGGGAAAATGAATTCCCAAGTTCACCAAAATATCATACAGGATAATGTCAGGTGGCTGTCCGCCAGCTGAAGCTTAGTAGAAGTTGGGTGATGCAGCAGGTCAATGACCCTAAGCATCGAAGTAAATCCACCACAGTCTGGCTTCAGAAAAAGAAAATGCACCTTTGGAGTGGCCCAATCAGAGCCCAGACCTTCACCCCATAGAGATGCTGTGAAATAACCTCAAGAGAGCCGTTTACACCAGACATCCTGCAAATGTGTCTGAGCTGAAGCAGTTTTGTAAAGGGGGATGGTCAATTTCCTCCTGAACATTGTGCAGGTCTGATCCAGAGCTACCAAAAGCACTTGCTTGAAGTCATTGCTGCCAAAGTATGTTTAACCAGCTATTGACTCCATGTTTAATGGGGGTGTTCAATAAAGACACAAATTAGAATCATTTGTGTGTTATCAGCTTAAGCACATTGTGTTGGTCTATTGTTGTGACTTAGATGAGAATCAGATCACATTTTATGGCAAATTACTGCAGAAAATTCCAACGTTTTCTTGCCACTATAACATAAGACACACAGATCTGCAAAATAACTTACTGTGCTGCCCCTTCCCGAAGGAGGTTGTCATTGTTGAGGAGAAGTCGCACATCTACAAAAGCACAAAGATTAAAAATCAATCACAAGCAAAAACCTGGTGTCATATAAAACTGGCCAATTAAACTGCAAGAGAGCAGTGCGTTGTGAAGCGGAAGCAAAAATAAATAATTAAACATCGAACAGATTCTGATGTCTCCCCGAACACCATCTCATGTATATTTTTCAACTCTTTTTCTTTTTACCCTTTCTGTGCAAATCAATAAATGATCACAAGCCTTTCACCCATGTTGTTTGATGATGGTGTCAAGAATGAAATCTGTTATTGCTACTAGCACAAGATTGAGTGAGATATTCTAAGATTGTAGCTTCAGTTGGAGATAATAATCTTGTAGTTCATGCACATGGTCTGCTGTCAGGCTTGTAGTATAGTGTGTGCACCCACATGACAGAAAACAAGAAACTGTACACTAGCGTTTATAAGTTTGGGGTAGTGTGATTTTGTTTTTTTAAAAATGTTTTTGAAAGAAGTCTCTTATGCTCACCAAGGCTGCATTTATTTGATCAAAAATACAGTACTGTATTTTATCAAAATAGAGTACTATTTTATTATATTTTAAAATGTCATTTGACATTTTGTGATGTCAAAGCTGAATTTTCAGCAGCCATTACTCCAGTCTTCAGTGTCAAAATGCCGATTTGGTGCTCAAGAAACATTTCTTCTTATGTTGAAGACAGAAGTGCTGCTTAATATTTTTGTGGAAACCATGACACTCACCATTGAAGACTTCATTGAATTCTCCAGGGGGAGCGTGGGTCACAAAGTTAGCTGCGATGCGGACCTGCAGAAATAACACACAATAAATTACGAGTGGGCACATATTTGCCTTACTAAAACACGGTGACTTCAGCACTACTGAATCACATCCAGTTTCCAGCGGGTGACTCCAGAGCTCAAATTACCCCATACATTAACCCTGTAACACTTAAATAACACGCACAGCTGAGGTCTCAATAATTCATATATTCCAAAAACACAAAACTTACCAAATAAACACTGTGTTAATACTTCAAAACCACATCACCCACAGTAATAAATGTCCATAAACATCTTACTCAACCCTAACAACTTGTTACTGGCTTCAAATATCCTCTCAAACTTACTTTAAATGTCTTTGTGTTTTAGACCAGGACAAATTTACATCAGATCTGCTGTGTGCAGTGTTGGGTAAGTTACTCTAAAAAAAATAATTAATTAATTACTAGTTACTAATTACATCTTCAATAGTGTAATTAGATTACAGTACAAATTACTCTCTCCAAAAATAATTTAATTACTTATATTTAATTATATTAATTACTTTCTAAACCTTCACTACTTTACTAACCTCGACTAGTTAAGTGATTCAAGGATAGACATGAAACGGCTCTTTTAATTTATTCAAATCAATAAAATAAAACGACATAAATTATTCTTATTAACTGACCAAAGTATTACAAATGTGAGAAGGATACATGAAAACATGCATTTTAAAGTTAGACTTTAAATTTTTATATATAATTGTTCTACTGTCTATACACAGTATTTAGTTCAATTACATCAGAAGTAACTAATTAAATTACAGAAAAAAATAAGAGTACTTACTTCAACTAATTAAATTACAGTAACAAATTACTTAGTTACACCCAACACTGGCTGTGTGATATTAAAATGATGGTTCATTAAAATAAGATATTTTGAAGAATATTTTTTTTTAACTGTTTTTGTCCATATAATAGATGGCTGCATGATTTGGAGGTAGAAAAAAAAATCTAATTGCAATTTTTCTGATAAATATTGCAATAGCGAATTAAAATGTGATTTTAAAAAATCTGCACAAGTTGGCCCAAAATTGTGCGATTATCAATATGACTATATAATAGTACTAATTATAAATTGTATTATTATTATTATTATTATTATTATTATTAAAAGAAAATAAACATTACTATCGTAATATTTCACTATTTTACAACATTTAAAAAAAAACATTGGACACCATTTACTTTCTTGTATTGATAAAAAAAACGAGAAATCAAAATGGTTGTGATCCAAAGGAAAATAAAAGTCATACCGGTTTGGGAAGACATGCTGAAAGTAAAAGATGACAAGATTTTCATTTTTTGGGTGAACTTAGTCTCTTAAAAGTGTAATGAAACAATATTCCCTGACATAAACAGAACTAACATTTACAAATTTCAGATTGACAGGAGCAGTGCAGATTTCTGACCACCAAAACACATTTAATGAAGAGAAGGGAAAGAGGTTAACGTAAAGGGAAGCATCTGGTAATCTGTCTAATTACCATCTCATGTGGTCTGGCTGGGGAAGTCAGCTGAGCCTGTAACTCAAAGCTTTGACAGTATGCAGAAAATGACCACATGTAATTAAAGGGGAAGAAAATATGTGGCGGTTAAATGGAGCTTTTACTGACAGAGACAGAACGAAAAAGTGCACGAATAAATCAGTCACCACGGACTGGCCTGCAGCATATGAAAGTCAAAACTACTGTCAAAGTGACAGAACATAAGAATGACAGTCTCGGTCACCATTCACTTTTAATACATGGAAAAAGATGCGATTAAAAGCGAACGGTGACCGAGACTAACATCTCATTTTGTGTTTTACTGCTGAAACATCACAAGGGTGTATCGATGATGACAGAACTGTAATTTATGAGTGAACTATCCACTCAATCCCGCAGAGATTGTAGACTTCCACCCCAAAACACACCCGCTCTTGCGGTCGTAACTTCATCCGGCCGAGGTTTTCGGCTCAGATGGCTGTTGTGTCAGTCGGATCTGGCATCTGCTGCCCAACACATGTGTAACCCTACCGTAGCACGGCCCGTTAAAGCCCAACGGCTCGGTTCGGAGTGGGTGGATCTGCTGACATCTATTTCTGAACTCACTCTGACAGCTAACAGGCTAACAGCTGACGCTCACAACATTTCCACTGAAAACAACACGGCCATTTTGACTAACGTACAGCCCGAGACTACAAAATAAAATACTGCTTGTTTGTTCGGTGTATCGCTGTTATTAAGTCAGGTC
Source organism: Rhinogobio ventralis (assembly GCA_039654625.1). Classification (NCBI taxonomy): domain Eukaryota; kingdom Metazoa; phylum Chordata; class Actinopteri; order Cypriniformes; family Gobionidae; genus Rhinogobio; species Rhinogobio ventralis. The sequence goes on from CM077211.1 coordinate 21,565,128, forward strand.
TCTGTGTTTTACGGGAGTGCAAAGCTGCGATTTCACTTCCTCACAAATTAGCACACTGCTAACCAGCTAGACTACCTCGCGCTTCTTCCGGGAAGCAGCTATTCATCCCTCTGCAAGCGGAGGGCTTTAATATAAGGACATACGAGCGCATGTATTAAAGCGGTTTGTGAAAGTTAACTTAATGTTTATTTTTACCTTCTCCTCGTCTGAAAGCGGCTCCTCAAAGTCGGTCATCTTGGCTGTGGCGAAGCCTCACGCCGCGACGCATGCTGGGTAGCGCGCGCTGTCACGCTCGTGACCATAATAGGGCAAAACGGAGTGCGAGCCACCGCCTCGCGCTGCTCCTTCTCTCCTCTCCCGCCTCATGGCTACAGTCAATAAACTCACGGAAAGGATATAAGGGGAGCATGAAGTCTTCGAGGTGCACTTTATTAATGGGGTTTTTTCAAAATTCATATCGATGACTCGAATCTTTTGAGTCAGTTCATCAAAAAGATTCATTCACTGATTCATTTGATGGTCTTTCTACAGGTTACAATATTACGCCACTGGGTGGCGACAAGTGAGCACGTTTTGTCACTGAATCATTCACTCAACCGATTCTTTAAAGTCACATGTAATCAAAAATGGTTCTTATTTTTATGGAATATTGCAGTATTTATGTTTACTGACACGAGTGCAGGACGACTTGTCAATCACATGAGATTGTAGCAATAGCAAATCACAACAATCCTATCAATTCCCAATGGACAAAATCAAGTTTTGCCATACATTTTTTCTTGTTCTAGAAGCCATTTCACTCGAATAGGCCTATGTCAAAATAGGGAAGAAAAGACTTGGAAAATCTGTTTCATGCTTACTTTAAACAACATCAAATTGATTGAAATAAGTTTTTATTGAAAAAGTGTGTAAAAAAAACAAACAAATAATACATGTTATTATATAATAATAACAATAAAATCTGCATGGCATACTCCATAAATGCACTGCATCTACTGTCTGAAATATAAATTAAGCTACTTGAGCTTTTTAATATCCCAAGTATCCAATTTTATTTATTATTTTCTCCATTCAACTTTAATACTTTAATTCACTTGATTTGCATACAAAGCATCAATATATAAATACGCACACAAATTGCAAAAATACATGGCCCCTAAAATATGGTTAAGCAGGTACATTACAAATAAGCACAAACATTACAATAAGGCTCCAGTAATGTTAATAAAAATAGTAGGCTATTACAGTAAAATAAAGTGAACTTTCAGAAAGATAATTATTGACAAATCCCTTATGTGATTGTTCTGCTGTCCTACAGAGAGCATATTTTATCTAACATTTGAACTCCTGTTTCAAAAAACTTTATTGACCAGCAGATGGCGCTATTACTCTGCCGTTAACCGTGAGAAGCACATTCATAACTAAAACCATAGTGGTGAAATCACTACAGGCCAACAACGTTCACATCTGGGACCTGTTTTATTCTCAAGAAGATATTTGACACAGTAGGCCTACCTTACAATTCAAAAGAAGATAAATAGGGAAAGAGGACTTTTCTATTAACTCTACCTGCTGAAGTAACTGCACAAAAACATGCACATTTTTGTGGTGAGTGTATGCCAAAAACATAAATGAAGCATATAAATGCAAGCAGGGCATTACGAAAGTCGATCTCAGGAAGAGGATGATCCATCGGATTTTGTTTTAACGTCCTGGAACTAATGCGCTTTGAGAGAACTGCTGGAGAGTCTTTACGCCCCTATTTTCCCCTTTCTCTCTGCTCTTCTTCTCCCATCTCCTCTGTCATGTTGAAACCACAGATTCTGGTGACCTCCTTATTTTCCAGAGCCTGGATGTAAAAAGGTTTATCTCATACCTAAGCTACATATATAGCACAGGGCTACAATATTTCAACCTTACAGATTAAATATGATTCTTAACAGAGCAGAATTAAACAAAGCAAAGGCAAACATGACGTCCAGATTTACAAATTCTTTCCAAAACCTTTCAAACAGCTTTCAAGCATGGATGTATGATATCTCAACAGAAAAAAAGAGTGAAAGGATACAGAGAGGAATATTTTCTTGTAGGCTAGTGAGGGCATTCCCATAGAGATTACAGTTAAAGACTGCAAAACTATAACTGTACTTGTACAGTTATCTTTGAGAGGAAAAGTTTGAGTTTTAGACCTTCAGAGTGAGGACAATTTTTGGCCGGTCCTCATGTTCTGACACCCCTTTAAAGGGCTATTTGAGGGTTAATTCTCGGTTTTTGGGTTAAGGTTAGAATTAGGTTAGGGTCAGGGGATAGAATTTACAGTTTTTACAGTATAAAAATCATTATGTCTATAGAAAGTCCCCATAATGTGTGTGTGTTTAACTCTTTAAAGCCTTATCATCACAACACAGCAAAATAGGGGTAGTGAGGGAAGAGAGAAGTGAGAGAGAAAGTCATCCATCACTAATATGTCATCTCTTTGATCATGACCAACATTAGTGTCTATTGGTTTATATTTCTTGTGTTCGTCTCTAGCATTTACCTCCCTTGCACTGAGCTTTGCAGTTAAAATCCTTGTATATGCGTGTGTGGTGAGGAAGTGAGGTGTGTTCCCACGACCTGTGCGTGTAGTAACCTTACCTCCCTTTGATCCTGCTTTGCCCTGATAGATTCTGCCTCACACACACACACACATACTTGGAAAGGCACTGATGTGATGTGACAGTTGTTAAGGCCTCCCGCTTTGATGTGGAGGGATATGTGGGGGTATTATCCCTTTTGTGATCCATTCAAACACACAGACTTTTTCCAAACCACACGCATGTGCTGTAACTGAGAAGCTTTTGTTATTTCACAGCAGAGGAGACAGTGGATTTCTCTGAATTTTATTAAAATAATTTCTGTGCCAATAATTATTATTGGCAAAGAATTATGACAGTTTTCATAGAGGTTTTCTTTGAACACTACCCCTATACTCCAATGGTCATCAAAACAGACAAACCCTGCCTCAAACTCTGGACCACTGGTCGACCAAACAGACAGCCCATCTCCAAGTTACACCCTTGGTTGAGCCACTGTGTTGGGCGTTTCAGGCGTCTCTAATAAACGCCATTGGTCAACCAAACAGCCCACCTCAAACTTACACCATTGGTTGAGGCACTGTGTTTTGGTGTTTCAGGCGGCTCTAATAAACTCCATTGGTTGACCAAACAGACAGCCCCGCCTCAAACTTACACCATTGGTTGAGCCACTGTGTTGGGCGTTTCAGGCGGCTCTAATAAACTCCATTGGTCGACCAAACAGACAGCCCGCCTCAAACTTACACCATTGGTTGAGCCACTGTGTTGGGGGGCGTTTTAGGCGGCTCTAATAAACTCCATTGGTCGACCAAACAGACAGCCCCACCTCAAACTTACACCATTGGTTGAGTCACTGTGTTGGGCATTTCAGGTGGCTCTAATAAACTCCATTGGTCGACCAAACAGACAGCCTGCCTCAAACTTACACCATTGGTTGAGCCACTGTGTTGGGGGGCGTTTTAGGCGGCTCTAATAAACTCCATTAGTCGACCGAACAGACAGCCCCGCCTCAAACTTACACCATTGGTTGAGCCACTGTGTTGGGCATTTCAGGCGGCTCTAATAAACTCCATTGGTCGAACAAACAGACAGCCCGCCTCAAACTTACACCATTGGTTGAGCCACTGTGTTGGGGGGCGTTTTAGGCAGCTCTAATAAACTTCATTAGTCGACCGAACAGACAGCCCCGCCTCAAACTTACACCATTGGTTGAGCCACTGTGTTGGGCGTTTCAGGCGGCTCTAATAAACTCCATTCGTCGACCAAACAGACAGCCCCGCCTCAAACTTACACCATTAGTTGAGCCACTGTGTTGGGCGTTTCAGGCGGCTCTAATAAACTACATTGGTCGACCAAACAGATAGGCCAACCACAAACTCACACAATTGGTTAAGCCACTATGTGCTGCATGTCGGACAGCTCTAACAAACAAAGCTATGTGAAAGTCCCACAGATGCAAAGCATTTTACTCTTCAGGGAAATCAATCTGTAAATGGCTTGCATATAAATCTGGATGGGAGAAAGTAGTGCTGATCTATCTGCCAGATCTTACAGAGTGTTTTGCATTCTTATTGCTTTCACTTTAAAAAAAAGATCCTTCAAAGATCCTTTAAAAAGATCCTTTTCCTGAGAACCAAAAATGCATAAGATTTTAAATTGTTCCATTGGCAGACTAACTAAATGTATTATTTCATATTCTCTCACAGGCATATGATTTGTTTGACTTTTTTTAGCCTATGCAGTAGTGCTGATGTGAAGCCGAGTATCTCTTTGTCTCGCTTGTCTCATTCTCTCTCTGTCTGAATGTAAAGACGTTGAGATGACATAAAGCAGGTCCCAACAACACAGATTGCACCAACAAGATGCTGTCAAGGGCTTTATCTTCTATTTTATTAAACATCTCAAACCAAGACTGCCAGCTCATGCATTTGAGACACAAAAAGGCAAACAGTCCATGGAGACCTTCAGTTATTCAGATGAAATGTAGTGTTCTGTACCGTAGCGGATTAAACACAGCTTATATAAAATCTTCTTGTGGAGTGGCAGACATTACTTTGTGGCTTTAAATGTGATGGGAATAACTGCTATTAGTCAAGCTGTTGGTCTCTGCAGTCTGATTGCTTTGTCACAACCAATCAGACTGCACTGCTAGATTAATCTCCACTGAGGAATTCTGGCTACGACTGAACAGAGTCTTTAGCACTAACACACACACACACACACACACAGTGAGGACAGTGAAAAATCCCTCATGCAGAGGCTATCATTCCTCTAAACCCAGACAGCAACACCGAGACAGAGGAGGGGGACAGAAGGTCAGGTTTGTTTGACGGTAAAGCATCACAACACCCTGCAGTGTTTGTTTTTGCTGCTGGTGTTTTAGGAGGGAAGAGTGCTTTCAGCACGTTCAGGTGTGTGTCGGGCTGTTTGTGTGTGTGTGTGTGGTAGGTGGTGATGGTGTTTTGAGTGAACTCCAGGGAAAACTCTTGTAAAGTTAAAGTGATCCAGTAGTGATATCTAACTTTTCATGGTCACTTTCGTGACACTTTATGTAATCTTCACATTATACAAAAAACCTGAGAATCTATAAAAGAAATCAAAGCATCTATCCACGGAGACTCTTATGAGCCATGAAGACTTAGAATTCAGATTACCTAGATGGCAAGAACATTAGATTTGTATTGCAGTATGCATATGAGGAATAGAAGATAGACAACCTTGGTTGTAACGAGTGGTTATTTGAGTTACTGTCACCTTTCTATCAGCTCAAACCAGCCCATTCTCCTCTCACCTCTGGCATCAACGAGGTATTTTCGCCCACAGAACTGTCACTCACTGGATAATCGTCAGACAATTGTCTTGACCATGTCTACATGCCTAAATGCACTGAGTTGCTGCCTTCTGATTGGCTGATTAGATATTTGCATTAACAAACAGTTGAACAGGTGTACCTAATAAAGTGGCCAGTGAGTGTATAGCTACTATCATAGTATTTATTATTACTTTAAATTAGTTTTTATTTTTATATTTCAATTTTTCTTTTAGCTTAGGTTTCAGTCAGTTCGTTATGTGCCTTTGTCCTTTTTGTTAGTTCTTTACATTTCTACTTAGCTTTAAAACATTTTTTTTTTCAGTTTTAGCACTTTTAGTTCTTTGACGTGAACTTGAACCTTCATTGGTATGTTGCCAATGAAATATTTATAATTATATATATATATTTATATATATATTCTATTTCTATTTCTATTTTGATATTATTTTATTTTAACAGTGTAAGTATATATTTTTCTGACGTTTCACTCATAGTTACTGCAGGCAGAAAACAAAAGAATAGAAAGTATCATCAGCAAAACTTGAAATGGTTAAAAAAATACTTGAAAAGTACTGGACGCTATCAAATATTAGTGTCACTGTCACTTGATGGTGGAGAAGCTGTCAGCGATCAAACTATTGATTCTAAAGATGTTGAAAATTATAGTTTTGATCATATGTTTGAGATCGCGAATATGAGCCAAATGCTGAATGTGCTAAAATGAGCTCTGACGAGAACAGTGGTGATGGTAAAAAGCATCTGCTCAAACTGAACCCTTCCAAGCTCCAAAAGGTAGCAAAATATTCTTTATTTCATTGTTCTGTAATTGTTATTTTAATATTAAGAGAGTTTTATATTAGCGCAACAGGTTGAGATCCATCTGTGTTAGATATAGATCCAGGTAGCTAAAGACCCGAAACATTCGTGCATTTAAAGGAACACTCCACTTTTTTTGAACTTTTAGCATAGATCATTGAAGATTAGACCATTTGCATCTTGCTCAAAAATGACCAAAGACTTTCAATATTATTTCTATTTAAAACTTGACTCTTCTGTAGTTACATCGTGAAAATGAAAAGTTGCACATTTTCTAGGCCGATATGGCTAGGAACTATACACTCATTCCTGCATAATAATAAGGAACTTTGCTGCCGCACCATGGGTGCAGCGGCGCAATGATATTACGCAGCGCCTGAAAATAGTCCCCAGCATGTCAGTCATTTTTGAGCGAGATCTAATCGGTCTAATCAGATTCAATGATCTATGCTAAGCTATGCTAAAAGTTCTACCGCCAGATCCGGAGATTGGCTTAATGGATTCGAAAACGGTAAAACTCAACTGTTTAACTCTAGGGGAGCCTGTTTTCAAAAAAGTGGAGTGTTCCTTTAAGGGTTAATAGTTTTAGTTTACAATAACACCACTGGTCTTCATTGAGCAAATGTGCTGTTCTCTCTCACACACTTTGTCTCTTTCTTATGCAATGTGTCTTGTAAAAAAACTGGAAGTACTGGTTGCTGAATAAGTGTAACAAAGCAAGAAAAAAAGGATGAAACCCTTAAATCTCTTTCTCCAAAAGTACTGGGAAAGATACAGAATGAATCAAAGAGAAAAACAAGACTCTTTTATTGCTCGGAGTTTGTCCTTTCACTGCTCAAGTGGCTTTAGTATGTTCTCAGGTATTTTAAATATCAACTTGGCCTCAGATGTTTTCCCTAGAAGAGAAATAAAGAACAAAAACAAATGAGTCAATTGTTGACTTGGTCTTTGAAGAATTTGTGAGAAAGTTTGGGTTCTGTGACTTTTCATTTCGGACTTTGGTTTTTTGGTGAATCTGAGCACAGTGTGAGATGTTGTTAAGATCTGAGATTACGGATAATGGAAGGCCTCTATTTGCTTTCAATTTAATCTCATTGTTTTCTCTGAGAAACAACTGTAATATTAAAAAGATGCCCTGATTGACCTGTGGGGGTCAAGTGGGAGAAAGAGAGTGAGAATGATTATTGACAGTGAGATGTCGTGATATTGCATGAGCACCTCTGTGATGTGCTGTGTTGTTTGCTCTAGTCGAGTGGGAATGTGTTTATTGAAATGTTTACTGAGACTTTCAAACATGCACAAACATGTCTCTCTCTCTCTAACTCCCACTATTTAGAGAAAAGTCTTACATTGGCTTCACAGACATAAAAGTAGGTCTCCACACCTGTGACAGAGATGTACAGGTGTTTTAATCTCATTCTCTTCACATCTCTGTCAGTCATCTGCCACACTCTCTCTGTCTCTTTCTACCTCCCCACACGCCATCTCTCTCTAACAGCTGTAGATGGGCAGAATATATGACTATGTAAACACATTAGGAGTCTGTTTATGGCTGAGTAAACCCCTACAGTTTAAACACTTTTGAGAAATGTGATTTGAGAGCCAAAGTGAAGTGCTGTGAGAGGGAGCGCCTTTAAGGTGTCCCTGGCATGCCTGTTTATTTTGGTTGGAGTGTCCTTGCCAGTGGACAACTCTCATAGAGGGCGAGGGGGGTTAGATGATGTCAGCTCTGAGACGAGGATGAGAGAACTGTCAAACAAACCAAGGAGCAAAAAAGAACTCAGCTGTTACAATGTGTGTAAGTGTGTGTTTGTTTGTGTGTGCATGTGTACGTGTTTTGTATGCACATTGGTTTGTTAGTAATGTGATGGGAATCTCATTAGATTCAGTTCTGATTCGACTGAATGATTCATGTTCCTTAACGATGTAATATAGTCCACTGAGGCGAAAGTTGAGGTGAACCCAAGTGCAGTTTTTTTCCAATCACGAACAGATACAAACGAAACAGACTTGACTTGAAACATGACATATCCATGATCATGAAAAACAAACTCACCAACAGTAGTACAGGGAACTAACTAGACAAGATACAATGGAGCATGAGGTCTACAGACTGTGCATCTCAATTTGCATACTATCCGCCCTAAATAGTATTCGAAAATAGAATTAGTGTGTCCCAAATCGTAGTATGTTGAAATGATTATTCCAAAGATACCCGGATGGTATACTCTTTCCAGTTAGAATTTGCACACTCTGATGGCTAATATTGCCCACAACCCATTGCGAGTTGGACGAGGATTCGATTAGAACTACAAACGCGGATAAAAAGTGTTTAAAAAACTACAAACATGGCGGATGTGTGAGTCCGACGGTTAAGCAGAGGTTTAGATAAAGGGGTTTGATTAAATAATTATCAGTATCTAACCTGACGAAAAGATATTTATTCAGTGTTATCCACATTATATTTAATCTGCAACAGCATTGAGAACTCCACATGAAATACCCATGACTGGCAGATCAATGTGCTACTACAATTCTCTCCGATACGGTAGGAAATGAAATGAAATTGAATTTGGAGGGTTTTAACTGGGACAAGATGATTGACAGGGCAGTTTAAACGGTGACAGGATGCATGTAACTAAGCGACAGAGCTGTCCTTTAAAGATGGCAAAGTAGTATGTGCCAAAGCTTGCATACTTTTCTGCTACACACTCAAAATTATGTACTTTTTCTTCACAAAAAGAGTATATACTTTTAGGACGTAGTATACGTAGGCGAATTGGCAAGATACTAATGACTAACAAGGCACACCTGAGAACAAACAAACAATGAACCAATGACAAAACAGAACTGAGAAACACATGACCTGAACAACCATTCAGAACAGGAAGCACATGGCAGGCTAACATGAGGAACAAGGGAAGCACATGACAAACAGGAAGCAGGAAACATGAGAATTTCAAAATAAAAGACATAAACACCAACAAAACTAAAACCAACTTGACAAATGATTCCATTCCATTAATTTTGAGGAAGAAAAAAAGAAAGGATGGTTTTAGGGTGAAGTATTTACTTCTCCCAACAACCTGTTGTCAAATGACAAGGTCATTTCCAGTGGTCGACAGAAATTATTTTTCCTATTGGGAAACTTTTATTTCACTGCATTCTACAGCATAATATTTTTTTGAATATGTTACATTATACACTCACCTAAAGGATTATTAGGAACACCTGTTCAATTTCTCATTAATGCAATTATCTAATCAACCACTCACATGGCAGTTGCTTCAATGCATTTAGGGGTGTGGTCCTGGTCAAGACAATCTCCTGAACTCCAAACTGAATGTCAGAATGGGAAAGAAAGGTGATTTAAGCAATTTTGAGCGTGGCATGGTTGTTGGTGCCAGACGGGCCGGTCTGAGTATTTCACTCTGCTCAGTTACTGGGATTTTCACGCACAACCATTTCTAGAGTTTACAAAGAATGGTGTGAAAAGGGAAAAACATCCAGTATGCGGCAGTCCTGTGGGCGAAAATGCCTTGTTGACGCTAGAGGTCAGAGGAGAATGGGTCGACTGATTCAAGCTGATAGAAGAGCAACTTTGACTGAAATAACCACTCGTTACAACCGAGGTATGCAGCAAAGCATTTGTGAAGCCACAACAAGCACAACCTTGAGGCGGATGGGCTACAACAGCAGAAGACCCCACCGGGTACCACTCATCTCCACTACAAATATGAAAAAGAGGCTACAATTTGCACGAGCTCACCAAAATTGGACAGTTGAAGACTGGAAAAATGTTGCCTGGTCTGATGAGTCTCGATTTCTGTTGAGACATTCAGATGGTAGAGTCAGAATTTGGCGTAAACAGAATGAGAACATGGATCCATCATGCCTTGTTACCACTGTGTAGGCTGGTGATGGTGGTGTAATGGTGTGGGGGATGTTTTCTTGGCACACTTTAGGCCCCTTAGTGCCAATTGGGCATCGTTTAAATGCCACGGCCTACCTGAGTATTGTTTCTGACCATGTCCATCCCTTTATGACCACCATGTACCCATCCTCTGATGGCTACTTCCAGCAAGATAATGCACCATGTCACAAAGCTCAAATCCTTTCAAATTGGTTTCTTGAACATGACAATGAGTTCACTGTACTAAAATTGCCCCCACAGTCACCAGATCTCAACCCAATAGAGCATCTTTGGGATGTGGTGGAACGGGAGCTTCGTGCCCTGGATGTGCATCCTACAAATCTCCATCAACTGCAAGATGCTATCCTATCAATATGGGCCAACATTGTTGAATCAATGCCACGTAGAATTAAGGCAGTTCTGAAGGCGAAAGGGGGTCAAACACAGTATTAGTATGGTGTTCCTAATAATCCTTTAGGTGAGTGTATTTAAAAACAATATTTTGTTCCTCAATATTTTAAATGGAAGATATCAAGACAAAAATGTGTTCCCTTTCGTTCAGTCACTCCGAGTAACGTCAGTGATTGACGAATGGGGGTTTCGCCTTGAAGCCTATCATCTTCAAGATCTTAGAAAATGGCCCAATGCCAAGGGCATGCGGAATTTGCATAGCATAGCTCCGCCCCACTGCGTGGGTATATAAGGAAGTACGCTGGCAACATCGCATTATGTTTTTGCTTCGGAGCCAAGAGTATCTCTCTCTTCACTTCCCAAGCCTTCTGAGTATCGTCAGCTTCTTCGAGACGAGCAACTTTCCAGTCGGTGTTGGTGTTACGGCGCGTTCCAGCAATCGTTTACTGCCTGCCTGCTGATCTGTGCAGTGGTCTGCATCCAGCTGGTATTCGGTCCCTGGGCACTTCGGCATCGCTGTGAAGTTTTCCTCTCTAAAAGAGCTCACACGTGGCATGTCTTTTTCAAGATGTCTCGCCCGTGTGCTTCTGAGTGCGGTCGGTCTCTGCCGCCCTCTGATGGGCATGAACACTGCCTGACGTGCTTTGGCTTTCAGCACGCTCAGGCAGCGTTTATGGGTGAGTCATGTTCCCACTTCGGGGACATGACCATCTGGGTGCTGTGGTCGAGACTCAATGAGCTCCGTCCCGGAGCGAGAGTCCCCTCTGCCACACCCCAATCTGCCATCTCCTTGCAAGGCAGCACTTTGGCTGGTGGCCAGGGTGACCTGAGGGTGACGGTGTGGAACAAAGCCCCGACGCTCATGCCTCGGGCCACACCCCCCTCTAGCGCACCGCTCCCCCTGTGCGCTCAAACTGTGACAACGGAGCTGGCACCTGCTGTTCCGTCTGTTGCGTTTGGGCCCGCAGAGGACGAAGGGATGTCGATCACCGCATCAAAAGGTGGGCTGGAGTCCGAGGATGATGATTCGGCTATGCTGCCGCCTTCCGGTGTGCCAGCATTGCCCGATTCGGACCCGGAGTTGAAAGCCATGCTTTCCTGGGCAGCCGGGAGTCTCGGATTGGAGTGGAACCCTCCACCCCATCCTGAATGCTCGCGGTTGGACGTTGGTTTTTGGGGGCGCCACGTTCTGACACTCGTCAGGCCACGCCCCCAATACCTTTCTTCCCAGAGGTGCATGAGGAGGTCACGCGGTTCCGGAAGTCCCCGTTGTCTTCCTGCGACCGTTCGGCGCCTCCTCCGCCTTCTCTGCCCTCGATGGGGCCGCGGCCAAAGGGTACACTGGGGTTCCCCTGGTTGAACACTCTGTTGCGATGCAACTGTGTCCTCAGAGTGCTTCAACCTGGCGTGGCGACCCTAAGCACCCCTCCAAAGCCTGTAGATTCACATCAACCTTGGTGTCGAAGTCCTACAGAGCTGCGGGGCAGGCTGCCGCCTCTTTGCATGCCATGGCTATCTTGCAGGTCTACCAGGCCCGGATGCTATGCGACATGCACGAGGGTAGAGCTAAACCAGGGCTCAGAAATGAGCTGCGTGCCGACACCGACCTCGCCCTCCGGGGCGACGAAGGTGACCGCACGCTCCCTGGGCCAGGTGATGTCCACAGCCGTGGTCCAGGAGAGACACCTATGGTTCAACCTGGCCGATATGCGGGACGCCGAGCGAACCCGTTTCCTTGACGCTCCCATATCCCAGGATGGGCTATTCGGCGGCGTGATTGAGAACTTCGCCCAACAGTTCTCAGCTGCCCAAAAGCAGACTCAACTCGCCCGCCATCTCGTTTTATGGAGTCAGAAGCATCTGAGGTCGTTTCGTGCTATCCATGTCCCAGGGGTCCTGAACTGTACAGCCGAAGAGCTCTCAGTTCGGCGAGAAGACCCCTGGAAATGCCCGATCGGGTCCGTGCCTTTATTCCTCCAAGAAGGGTTGGAACGAAGGCTGTCTCCTTCCACCCTCAAGGTGTATGTGGCCGCGATATCCGCCTACCACAACCTTGTGGAAACGAAACAGGTAAGTCAGCACAACCTGATCATCAGGTTCCTGAGGGGAGCGAGGAGACTGAATCCTCCTCGCTCTCCTCTCGTACCCTCTTGGACCTCTCAGTAGTCTTAGATGCTCTGCAGAGGGCTCCCTTCGAGCCTTTGCGATCAGTCGAGCTTAAGTTCCTGTCAATGAAGACAGCGCTCCTGATCGCTTTGGCCTCCATCAAGAGGGTAGGGGACCTGCAGGCATTTTCGGTTGACGAAGCGTGCCTAGAATTTGAGCCGGCCAACTCTCACATGATGTGCCCAAGGTTCCCACCACTCCGTTCAGGGATCAGGTGGTGAACCGGCAAGCACTGCCTTTGGAGGAGGCAGACCCAGCCTTGGCACTGCTCTATCCAGTATGCGCCCTCCGTGCTTACGTAGACAGAACGCCAGTGTTTCAGGACCTCAGACCAGCTCTTTGTCTGTTATGGTGGGAAGCTGAAGGGAAAGGCTCTCTCCAAGCAAAGGTTGTCTCACTGGATAGTGGACGCCATTGTTTTGGGTTACCAGACGCAGGGGCATCCATGCCCCCTAGGGGTCAGGGCACACTCCACCCAGAGTGTGGCCTCCTCTTGGGCTTTAGCGCATTAACAGACATCTGCAGAGCTGCAGGCTGGGCAACACCCAACACATTCACCAGATACCCACGCGGAGGGGCGGAGCTACTCTATGCAAATTCCGCATGCCCATGGCATTGGCCTGCCATTGGCCGTTTTCTAAGATCTCGAAGACGATAGGCTTCTAGGCGAAACCCCCATTCGTCAGTCACTGACGTTACGTCTCCGTTCCCTTCTCAGGGAACAAGGGTTACATACGTAACCAAGACGTTTTTAAGAACGTTTTGCTAACATTCCCATTAAATCATGAACATGTATTTTTGAATTTTCTTTGATCGTTCAATTAGTCAGTTTTTTAAATGTTTTGAATGTTAAGGGAACATTCCATTTTATAATTTTGCAAACATTATGGGAACACTACTTTTAAATGTTCTCTGAATGATCTGAAACAAGTAGCAGCCTAATGTTTAAAAAATGAAAATGTTTCCGGAAAAAAAAAAAAAACATTCCATGAACGTTTTTGTGCTAACATTTTAAGAACATTATTAAAGACCAGATAACGCTGAACAAATGTTTTAGTAACATTACTGGAAGAACATTTGTTCATACCTTTAACGAACCTTGCTGGAACGTTAGCCAAAGTTCTAAGAAAGTTTGTTGGGAGCTGGTGGTAGTGGGTCTAGTGGGTTAAACCACTGAACTGATACACAGAAGGTTGCTGGTTTGATCCCAGTAGTTGCCACCACCAGTGTGTCCTTGAGCACGGCAATTTACTCCAGGGGGATTGTCCCTGTAATAGCACTGTAAGTCGCTTTGGATAAAAGCATCTGCCAAATGCATAAATGTCAATATAAAATGCTGGGGGGGACACCACAGTTATATCTGTTTTGTGCACGAATCGGTGAATCTGTTAGATTGGTTCGCAAATCTGTTCAACTCATTGATTCATTGTTTCATTCGAAGTGACTCTCCCGTTAACAACACACGGAATCAATGATCTGGTCTGAACAACCTGAGAAACAAAGTGACCAGGAAAGGTGGTTTTTGAGTGTCTGTATTTTAATATTTTGACCCTGACCCCATAATCCAAAGAACCAAAATTTTGTGAAGTGTGTTGAGAGAGCATCGGTGCATTTAAACTCGCAGTCACTAAGCAACTTCAAAGGCACCTGAATTATCCCCCAGCCCACTATCTGTCTGCTCTCTGTCTCGCTCTTGCGCACTCATACCTTTGCTGGAATCTCATGCATTTGACCCGGAGACCCTCAGACCAACAAGCAGAGTCAGCACTCATTCACTCATACATGTAATCAGATAATCAATATAACATAATCATAATAACATAATATATCAAAACAAGTCAGTTTTATGTATATAGCACATTTAAAAACAACAAGGTTGACCAAAGTACTTCACAATTAGAAAATTCTAAAATAGTACAATGGCAAGACTACATACATACATTTTAAATTTACTGCATGTGCAAAGTGAAATTAAAATTACAACAAGATTCCCCCAATGAAAGATTATGCATTTTCAACTGAGATTTAAAAATATCCACTAATTGGGTTGACCGAATATGAAAGGGAAGTTTATTCTATAGTTTCAGAACTACTACAGAGAATGCTCAACACTTTGATTCATGCTTAGACCGAGGGACAACCAGAATATTATCATAAACCTAATTAGATGCACACAAATATCAAAACCCCAAAATACTGAATGTCTTCACTTAAAGGCACAATATGTAATATCTAGAGGTGGCTTATTCAAAACAAAGGTGTAGCTTGATGACGCCTTGATAACATAGTTGTCTTTACCTCTACAGCCGGTGAATGGAAAATAATATTGGAAAATAATCCAATGGGACTCGGGCAGAAATCATATTCATGGATGAGCAAATGTATTAAAGATTTATTAACGTTACTGTAGTATGAAGACGGGTGGGGCTAAAAGCCGCTTGAACGGAACGAGGCCGCTGGAGTGATTGCTAATGAGAGATATTAGATACATTTAAGTGTGTTGAAAGTTATGTTATAATGCTACTCTGTGCGTTCACTCGGCGGCTACTATGAGACACTTGTTGCACACTGCAGTAAGCTAGATCGATATTAGTCACGGTAAAACATGGTACTCGCTGTAAATCAAGAAAACGAGATTTAAACAATAAGACTAACTGTGTTGAGCTATATAACAATTTATTAGTTTTCTGTCTATGAATGTATCCAAACAGTTGGTCACCTGTCTAATAAAACACATAATATATTAAAGTGTCTTTGGTGTTTCCATGGTTTCTACAAAATAAAACGTGGGTATGGTGTCATTAACAGGTGACGCATGGACACAGTCTGTGTCCTGGTTAAAATTTCTCTGGATTTAAATATTTGTGGAAATATTTGGGATAATTTAAATATACAAGTCAACAAAATATATAACATTTTTCTAGGTTTTTTTCCCCCTATATATTTTAATCCAAAAATCTTACATATTGTGCCTTTAAATTGCTATACTAATAATGCAATTAAAATAAAACCAACATTGAAAATTAGACTAATGCAATACAAAGTATTTTCAATTGTGGTCTCAGACTTTTGAATCCCATACATGTTTTCAGCATTTCAAAAATCATACTCTTTGTGTATGCAATAATAAATGAATATGCCTAAATAATATATAAATAAATAAAAATAAATTTTGGTAAAGTTGAAACATTTAATTTAGGATAAATAACTGCACAAATATGCTAAAAAACAGTGGGATTTCTTGCAAATCATTCATCAACAATGAGGAAAATGTCTTATAATCAGTGCAGAATGTATGGCCTCCAATTCCTCTCATGCTCATATGGTCAGCGAGTGCAAATTGTTTTGTACCACTTTACTTCAATAGATATTAAAATGTATAGATATCTTAAGAAAGAAATAATTTACCTTTTGAGAGAGTGTTGACAGTCTGTGTAATTGGATGGCTGAGCTCCAGAAAATCAGTAATGAGGTGGCTTTGACAGTTACAGATTTGAAAAAGAAAATGGCGGGAACCCTTAACTCTAACACAAAGAACCATTTCAGCATATAAAGGGTTATTCTAGAGACGATACGGTTCTAAATAGAACTGTTACTATAGATAGATAGATAGATAGATAGATAGATAGAGAGTAACAGGGCAGATCAGTTGAATGCATTCTTGAGTGCTAACTCAGGGGGATTTTTTTTATATGGTACCACGTAATGGACTCTATGTTCTGTTTTGTGGTCACTCCCTCTGGCCTTCCTCTGCAATCTTATAAACATAGGTAAAACCATAAAGCTGCTCCTCATAGAATTTGTACCTTTCACACACACACACACATACGATCACACACTAAATATCTCACTTTTCCCACTACATTAGAAGGAAACTAATGCAATGTTTCTGGCTTGATATGAAGCAGCCCTCATACTAACGGCCTCTCTTCTCCTTTACACACGCATACTGTAAGAGAGAATCAGAAACAATATTACAACACAAACAGCTTGAATTAGCATGTTTGTGCATGTATGCATGTGTGTATGTGCATTATTGTGTATAAAAGCACTGTGAGAAAAGTTCCCATGGTGTTACATATGCATTTTTATCAACTTTATTTTTAAAATTCTAGATTCTTTTACAGCATGAATTCGTACCAACCTGATGAAGAGCTTCACCTGATGTCATTCTAAGGAGGTGAATAAGGTAGGGAATGATGTATGGAGAAAGGAAGAGAGGAATTGAGTGACATTATGAAAAAATCTGATGACATGTAGGTACTCAGATGGACAAATGGCGAGTTGGTGTCACTGATAGTGGGGGGTCTGTGATACTGATATCTTTTAGTCTGGGAGCAAGTGTATATGTATGTGCGTTTGCATCTTTAGCAGCGTCCTTACTGGATTTTTTGGGTCTCGTTCAGACCCCAGCATGCACTGGAGCAGCACAAGGTGACAGGAGAAGTAATGAAGATGAATGTGTGTGTGTGTGTTTCTGAGAAGGCTGCTTTTCTGCTCAGATTAAGATCAGGCTTGCTGATAAAAATGCCCGCCAGGCCACTCAGAAACCCAACACTCCTCTCTTCTCTTCTCTTTCCTCACCTCTCTTCATTCCCCCCTTTTCCCATTCCCTTCATCTCTGTCCATTCCTCTTGTATGAGTACAGGAATGAGCTTTTGGTTTCTGTCTTCCTTTATAGGCTTTATAAAATATAATTTAACAGCAAATATTTTCCACTTTGTACAGTGTGTGTGTGTGTGTGTGTGTGTGTGTGTGTGAAAGAAAGAGAGTTAAAGGTTCACTGTGAAAGACTGGGTAAAAATGACAAAAAAAAAAAAGAGTACAGAAACATTTTGAAAACAGTGCTCGCTATGCTACAGTAATGATTAAAATAAATCAAAGTTAAAAATAAAGTTATGGCATAAAATGAAGAAAAACATTTAAGATTTTGCACTATATTTGACATCATGATAACAAATGGCCTCTTCAAATCATCTCATAACAAGCAATCTCTTTTCACCCTGAACAGAATAATTATGTGTGACAACATGGTTACAACACAACCAGAATATCAGATACACAAAAGTTTGAGGTCAGTTTTTTCCCCTAACCCTAACATCAAAAAAATCCTGAAAGAAATGTATCATGGTTTCCACAAAATATTAAGCATATTTTCAACATTTATAATAATAAGAAATG
Source organism: Rhinogobio ventralis (assembly GCA_039654625.1). Taxonomy (NCBI): domain Eukaryota; kingdom Metazoa; phylum Chordata; class Actinopteri; order Cypriniformes; family Gobionidae; genus Rhinogobio; species Rhinogobio ventralis. The sequence goes on from CM077211.1 coordinate 21,583,003, forward strand.
TTTTTTTGAGCAGCAAATCAGCATATTAGAATGGTTTCTAAAAAAAGATCATGTGACACTGAAGACTGGAGGAATGATGCTGAAAATTCAGATTTAACATCACAGGAATACATTACATTTTAAAATATAATAAAATAGAAAACATTATTATTATAAACATTGTTATTATATATATACACACGCATGTGGGCGTGGCCACCCAATGTGACATCAGATTCTGTCATTTTCCACATCTTCATCAATCCAACTAATAAATTTCACTCCATTAGAAACCCTTTCAGATGGTTTAAAATCATTTGTCTCTTCATCTGACAGCATTATTTCTGATAGATGAAGTAAATAGTAGAGCGAGTGCTGTATGAGATAATTCATTTGACCTTTTATTCTGCCTTATCTCTTCTCAGAACTGAGGCTGCCGGTGACCCAAAATGATTTTGAGAGTTGCCTGTAACCAACTTCTCTGAACCAGGTTTAATAAATCATCGTATGCAACCTGGATCCTAATCAGGGTCATGCACCCTCTCACCCGCCAGCGGAATTAGGGCAGACCCAAACAGACCACTCAGCGGGGCCAGATCGGTGGCATTAGTCAGATACCATGATGCCTATTTATTTGCTGGTGACATGAGGCTGCAGGCAGCACTGATCTCTCTCTATCCCTCTGTTTCTATATCTCTCTATCAGTGCCCTGATTCTCTAGGGTCATATTAAGTGTGTTTAAGGCCACTGTTAAAAGGCTTGAATTATCATACTGTAACAATTAGTAATAATGGTCCGCAGCTCATTCAAAGCAATCTGAGAAGCCTAATTGTGCACAACTGTTTCCTTATTAGATCAAACTACTTAGCTTCCCCAGGAAACACTGAATGTTTGAACGATTTTTTTAGGCCTAGTTTCATAACGCAACACAAGCAGCACGTAAATAATGCAGCAGCATAACTACAGTATTCACACTCAATATGTTTACATGTGCAAGTATAAAACGTAGTCGAGCTACAGTCTTTATCTATGTGTCAAAGCATACATCACAATGCGTAATCGGATATTTGAAGGATTAAAAACACGTTCCGTGTGACCTCTGTCTTGCAGTCCTGAGAGCAATTGTAGTCTGACTGACCTGTATGCATGCTGAACGAAGCCGAGCTTTAGTCACATCTGTTGGTCACCATGATTTTGCCAAATAAGTTCCTGGGTCAACATATTTTATTGTTTCTGGAACAAAATCCTTGTCTGAAAATGTAGTCCTAAGCCTATCCCTACCCCTAAAACTAACCCTAACTTATCCCTAAAATCAGAGAGAAATGATAGATGAATTAAACCGAAGTAGAAGCAGATAACCCTGATTGTAAACTTGCCATAAACTTGTCTCTCAAATCTGATTGGTTGATTGGAATGTTCCAGGATCAACATCTTTGTACATCAGGATGTACTTGTTGAAATCACATTCAGGGTTGCCAGGTCTGTGCAACAAAATAGCTGAATTTGTACGTCTGTGGGGTGTTTTGGGGGTGTTGGAGTGCCAAAATCGTACTTACGGGGTGGAAATCAACCCGCAAACTTTTTTTTACCAGCAGCAACAACTTAAAAGTAGCCCAACTTCGCAGGGAAACCACAGACTTGGCAACACTGATCACATTCTCAAAATCAAACTTTTAAAGTGCATGTAAACATACTGACCAAAAGTGCTGTCACATTAGCAAAATTTATGTGAAAATTTGACAAAAAAGTTTGGTGTCTATTGTCAATAGTGTAGCAATGTTTGAAGCACAGCTCACACAGAAGTAACTTTCAAACTAAACAGCTTTCGGTTGGCAAGTTCCCTTCCGTGGGAAATTTCTCTTGACCGTCTTGAACCCATTGTGAATCTGCATGGGAAAAACTTTGGCCTTCACCTGAAATTCATTATTGAATTTATATTGAATACATATTAAAACAGCTGAACAACGGTAAATGTGTCCACAGCATTTCTGCTCCATAACAGGCTCTATACAGAACACTTGATTTGTGATTTATGGGTTAATACACTGCATATTTCTTTTAATAAATGCCATAAATTATGAAATGGTTCTCGAGAGTGGGTCTATGAATGTATTACGAAGTTGGCCATTGTAAAATCTAATTTTTTCAATAAAAGCAAACCTTCTAAAAACATTGTTGTACCTAATAAAGGAGAGAAGATTGTAGGAAACAACATGCTTTGGTTAGAAAACAAACCATCCTGAAAAAGCTCTGAAATCACAAGCAGACACAAGCCCCACTGTGACAGAGGCCTGTTCAAAGCTGCTTCTGCCCTGTCATTAGCTCATTATTGGACATTTCAGGTTGGTCATTGGTCAAGTTTCGTAGAAAGGGAGGCCCTTTTATTAAGCAGCCCTTATGTCTAAGATCTCTTTTAAGATACCCTAATGCAAAGTCTGATTTAAACCGAGTCGATGTCTGGCTGGTTAGCATGAATCCTGAATGAAGTATTAAAACAACTGTTTTCTATTTTAATATTTTTTTAAATGTTATTTATTCCTGTGATGGTAAAGGTGAATTTTCAGCATCTTTAGTGTCACATGATCCTTCAGAAATCATTCTGATATGCTGATTTGGTGCCAAAGAAACATTTCTTATGATTATTATCACAGTTGTAAACAGTTTTGTTTTTTTTGGAAATTGATGAATAGAAAGTCTTAATAAATCTTATTGACCCCAAACATTTGAACAGTAGTGTAAATATACTTATAAATGTATATATTTATTTAATTAAAGTAGATATTTTACTAGTGCTCAGTTCCTTTTAGAAGATGTTTGAACTTGTGCTGTCATGACATCCTTATCCTGCAGTTCCAGAGTAATCAGTCACATGACATTTACGGCTAAGGTGAAGAAAAGCAAAATAAAATGACTCTTTATGTCTTACTTAATGTCTTTATATGAACTTCTGCTGAAAAAATAATTACACAGTTAACAAGTACCACAGCACAGGAGAGCTAATGAGAGCTTACACCTCTACCAGTCACAGCTGTTAACACCATTCTTCTTGTTTACACAGGCAATGATGAGTTTTATAATAACATGTCATTTTCGCTCAACTGTTAGCTAATGTCCTTAGTGCATGCTCATTTATATTATTAATATTACATCTAACCCTTCCATACTCCTCTGTTGCTTCCAGAGAAACTCTCTGTTAGGGCTCCATGTGGAGTGAGCAGCCCACATAGCTGTCATCCATTTTGTCCTCTTGAGTCCCTCTGACCAGCCTCATTCATTCTGTTATATGCGGTACCGATAGTCAGAGTAAAATACTGTCCAGTATGGGCACGTGATGTATGTTAAGTACACGGCTGTGTTTTCAATAACATGTGATGTACATATTCAGCTATTAGCCATGATAATATCTGATAGGCTCAGAGTCAGTTTAAAATATTATTTTAAAGCAGCACACCTTTTGTCACAAAACAACACTCATAGAACAAAATTCTCACGTCAAAACGAAACAAAAAAATATACCAACACGTTACAGCACAGGTTGTTCTCGATTCATAAACCTTTACCGTCCTCCCAACAAATCACAACAACAACAACAAAAAAGAGAGAGAAGAAGAAAGAGAGATACATCTGCCATATCGGGCAAAGTGTGCAAGGCGCTCATGAGAAATGTAGATTTCAGTTGTAGTGCTTTCACAAAATAAGTTCAAATAAAGCCATGCAACAAAGAAGAGGGGTTAGGGGAGGGGTAAAAATTGCAAGGGATGGACTTCATATCCCAGAATGCCGTGGACAAAATCCTGAGGAACGGGAGGAAATGGGCGTGTCTCAGGTCTGGTCCAGCCATTCGGCACGTTTAGGAGCTTTGCAGGTGTGAATGTCAACAGCCTCCTCGCAGTCTTTGCACTCGACGGCGCAACACCACTTAAACTTACACTCACACTTGGTGATGCGTTTTACGCGTGTGGTGTCGTAGCCCCGTCCACAACACATGACCTCGCAGCCGTCAGTCCCCCGGGATGTCTTGTTACAGACCCGACCTGCAGTACCCAATGAACCTGTAATACAAAAAAAGGAAATTACATTACAGATTTTACATTGAACACCAAGTGGTGACCTAACATACCCAAAAAAGTAATGAATTTCATGATGTATTAAGCCCACCACAATACAAATAAGCATCAAATAATTTAATAATTAAATCAAAATAATTACACATTTAAATATAATTTTACTAAGATATACACTATTTTGCCAAAAAGGTTTGGGACGCCTGCCTTTACATGCACATGAACTTTAATGTCATCCCATTCTTAATCCGTAGGGTTTAATATGGAGCTATAACAGCTTCAACTCTTCTGGGAAGGCTTTCCACAAGGTTTAGGAGTGTGTTTATGGAAATTTTTGACCATTCTTCTAGAAGCGCATTTGTGAGGTCAGGCACTGATGTTGGACGAGAAGGCCTGGCTCGCAGTATACCTTCTCTGATTCATCCCAAAGGTGATCTATCGGGTTGAGGCCAGTCAAGTTCCTCGCAGTCATGTTGGAACAGGAAGGGGCCATCCCCAAACTGTTCCCACAAAGTTGGGAGCATGAAATTGTCCAAAATGTCTTGGTATGCTGAAGCATTAAGAGGTCCTTTCACTGGAACTAAGGGGCCAAGCCCAACCCCTGAAAACAACCCCACACCATAATCCCCCCTCCTCCAAACTTTACACTTGGCACAATGCAGTCAAGCAAATACCGTTCTCCTGGCAACACGATTTACAAATTTGTTCCCTCAATTTGCTAAATCGTGTGAACGGTTTAGCAAGTGGAGGGAACAAAGTAGTAAATCATCCGCATGATTTAGCAAATCGAGGGAGCGAAATAGTAAATTGTGCGCATGATTTATAAATCGAGGGAACAAATTACTTTTTTTTCTTGCACATCATGTGCGGGGCTCTATATGTCTCCACTGCTCTAGAGTCCAGTGGTAGCGTGCTTTACACCACTGCATCCGACGCTTTGCATTGCACTTGGTGATGTAAGGCTTGGATGCAGCTGCTCGGCCATGGAAACCCATTCCATGAAGCTCTCTACACACTGTTCTTGAGCTAATCTAAAGGCCACACGAAGTTTGGAGGTCTATAGCTATTGCACCTTAGCATGCACTGACCCCACTTGGTGATTTTACGAGTTGCTGTTGTTCCCAATTGCTTCCAATTTGTTATAATATCTTGCAATGTTCTTGCTACCATAATGTTTTAACTTATATTATTATTCATTATAATGTAATTTATGTATTCATACTAATTATATTAATATATTTAGTATGCATATTTGAGATGTATATATATATATATATATATATATACATATATATATATTTCTACATTTATATTAGTCATTTATAACCATATTTCATTCATTTTGACCTTTAACATCCACCTTTCCATTGGACAAATGGTTCTTTATAGTGGACAAAAGGTTCTTTAGATTATTACAATGGTCTTACCACTAAGACAAAATGGTTCTTTTAAGTAGTGTTCATTGAAAGGTTCTTTGAGGAACCCAAAACTGTATCACTGCGAAAACTACTGTAAAACATACTACCTAACAGTCTTGTAACACAAAGTAACAAAGAAAGTAAGACTGACCATAAATAATCAGATTGGTGTTTTGGAGTCTGTATGTTGCTGTTTCGCAAGGTTAAACACACAGTGGACAGTGATGGTCTCTTTCTTTAAAAAAAATCTGCCTGCCCTGCGGCCATGAGAACCAGAGAGTGATGGTTGTGCTGGCAGCTTTGAAAGAATGGGATTTGAAAAATGAGCCTGTTGTATCCTTGGGGTGCAAATTCCACTGGGGTGGTGATGCTGGTGGTGGTTAGGGGTAAGCGCATTGACCCTCTGAAATCACTGAGCTGTGAGCTGTCTGTCTGACCCAAACACACTCAAACCATCACACTGATGCATGAGCTGCTGTAGTATTCTCAGAAAGCAGAGTAACACAGTGTGATGTGATACGTTTCCATTAGGAATATGTTGTCTAAACTATTAGTCGACTAGTCAGTCTTAGGGAAGCCCTGTATAATTAGGTTTATCTACAGTTGTGGCCAATATCCCACATTTCTTATGGGGTGTTCACATAGGATGTGTTCTTAGGTTCAAAAAAAGCTAAATGGAACAAAATACAACAGAATGTATGGTTGAGTGGCACACCAACCAAAAAAAATATAAAACATAAAATATAAAACATCTAGCTACATGCAAAGCATAACAGGCTAAAATGCTTTCAGAGTTGCATTTTTAGATTCATCTCCTGTAAAACACTACAGATGATATATATATATATATAAATTATTAATTTATTTTACAAATTAAATACAAATATTTAAAAATGAGTCATAAAGTTAGTCTATTCATGACCCATCACCAATTGAACATGGGGCTTGTGCTTCTAGTCCAGATAATACATGCAGAGGTGTGTGTCAGAGCATCAAGGATTAACAGAGCAAAAAAAATCCCATCCCACCTCTTCTGACCCTTTCAAAGCCTCTATTGCCCTTTTTACCCTTAAGGTTTATGGTTAGGTTTAGGGCAGGGCAGGTGTGAGAGTCAATTTACCTCAGTTACTGAATCCTGTCTTTCTCCACACTATCGAGTCATGTAAAAACTAACATGGCTTATCACCATCAGACTAGATCTCAGGAGTGAGGATCCTCTGAGGTCTGCGGGTGATTCAGTGGCCAGCCTGTTAGGGCACATTTACACGACAACAATGTACTAAAAACAGAAGTTTTTCTATTGCGCTTTCCGCATACAGACAACAACGTTGTCAAAACTATCCCTGTTCACACCGATCCGCGAAAACTACTAAAAACACTGTATTATGCATGCCAGGCCAGTAGTTGGCGATGTCACTTTGTAAAGAAAAACTATGCGCCTATAGACTGAACATGTAATATGCATGTACATGACCGGTTTCACAAAAAATGATTTGAGATGATAACGGTATCGTTTTCAAAAGTTAGCATTTTCAGGGCCCCAAAACGCAGTTGTTGTGTAAATTTTCAGTTTTTAGTTGAAAACTAAAGTGTCTTCATTAAACACTTTACAGTCTCTTATAAACAGGATTTTATTTATCATACCTTTATGTCTTTATTCATCATCCAGACTAAGCATTTCCTGCATTCTGCACGTCTGGTACGATCTAACTCTTAATTCTTAAAGTCTATGCAAAATCCAAGTTTACATTTGTTTTGTTAATGCTGAGTGGGTGCGTCAGCAGCAGCAAAGTTAACTATTTGTGTTATTAGTAATGCATGAGTCACAGTATAGGTTAGTACTAATTGCATTATTACTAAATGAGTCAGTATTTACACGGCTTGAAAGGCATTGCTGTACTGATATTCTTCAAACATCCGGGTTTGGTTTGTTCTAAACTCTTGAAACCTAAGTATACAACTATTATTAATTCAACCAAAAATGTCAGTCGTAAGTGTGGTCTCTTTGGTTCTTTTGTGCGTTTTAAGAAATATACTATTTTTTTCTCCCCCAATTTATTTGCATTATTACAATGTTTAATGCATATATTCTTTGTGGAGAGGGCAACATCTGAAGCATTGATAAAAGAAATAAATATTTTTTTAAAAACTTAATTTAATAAATAATAAAAACGATCAAGATATAATATATTATTGCATTAATAAATAATAAAATAATTAATAATACTATTTTGATTTACGCTGCCTGTGTAGGCAATAGGTAATGAGGGAGCTCAGTAGCTTTAAACACTCTCTTAGTGTCTTGTAAGCACTGATAAATAATTCCTTCAGGAAATAAATATTTGGTTATTTCATGTTTTTGTTTTCTTTCTTACCTGCAGCTTTGTCCATGAGGCAGTAATCAGGTGAGGTTTCGAAGTACACCAGGTCATTTTTTGTGGCTTTCCTGAAGTCTTTATTGGCTACTGTGAATCCTGTCCCATCTTGGTTCATGGTGACCTCGATGGCTCCGTTGTATTTCTTGCGAAGGTAATCTCCCGTTTTACGGAAATCCGACATTGCCAACCAGCAGGTTCTCAGAGTGCACGACCCACTGACTCCATGACATTTACATTCCAGCTTCATAAAGCGCTTTACAGCCTGTAAAACAGAGAAAACATCCCTAGTAGTAATTATATGAACAGATTCCATGTGGCCAAGAAAAGTCGCAGAATGTAAACAGGAACAGAGTTTCTCAGGAACGCTTTCATAGAACAATGTTTTTATGTTATTTATGTCAGTATTCAGTTTGTTTAGTTGTAATCAAGATTTGAAATGAACTTTTTTTCACTCAACAGCCAATTTGGCTACTAAATATTTAACTTACCGGCCATTCAGAACTTTAATTAGCCTTTAAATAAACCAGATTATCAATGGCACATCTTAAATGTAAATATATTTCATATTAAATCTGATTCTGAATCATTGTATTGCTTTCAGCTTTACGACAGTCAATCACTGTTTGCGGATACCATTCAAATAAAAATAAAATAGAAATAAAAACAAAATTCTCTGTGACATCTCTTATAATTACCTTGAGTTTCTTGCACGTAGCAATAAAGATGCTAGGTCACTTTTTGCCCAAAAGTCTTGGAAATGCAGCATTTATGAGAACGGGTTAGAAAAAGTGGCCTCTCAATTGTCTCCTAAGGCTCCAGCGGAGCACACCAGATGGGAAGCACCGTGTCTCAGACATCTTGATAGACGCAGAGTGGTGTCGCCATTATGCGTATGGTCATAAAAAACAATGGCTGTGTCCGAAATCGCATACTCTCTTGAGAAGGTACCTATTTTGAATAAGTAATTACTTCATGGTCGTTAAAAAAAAGGATGTTCTATATAGTAAGAATATGTGTAGTATGATGTAATCTGGACGTACTACATTTGCCATGTTGTCATTATCTTGTGACCTAATAGTGTCAGTTAATAGCTTCACTACCATTCACAGATCCTCTCCCGTGGCCTCATGGGATAGTAAAGTGTCCATCGTATGCACATCAGAATCTCGCCAGAAGTAGTAGGTCATCCGGGTTCTCTTTTGAGTATTGTGAATTCGGACATACTTTTGTCACATACTGTTTTTTTCCTACTATATAGTAGGGAAGAATGCGATTTTGGATGCAGCCAATGTGTTCAAATTTTAAAGACGTGGCACAGCGCAGGTTCTCTCAGTATGCAACCCTCTTTACGCTTTGTTTTGCTAATGTTAGAGCCTCTTTTTAGTGGAAGGGCTCTGATAGCAATGCCATGCAGAGTGATAGAACATAATTTATGAATCATAACCCGCCAAATTAGCTAGTGTGTTGATATGCGTTACCCACAACATGGATTTTCACCTGCATTTGGCGAGTTGGCGGGTGGTAATTTCAAACCCTGGTTTTGATAGTGGCTTTATTCATTCGACATTTTCACCATACAGTTATATCACCGGGAACGCGTCATATAGTCTCTAGGGGAGTGCACGAATAATCGAATATTCGATCTGTAATTAATATTCGAAAAATAAAAATACTATTCGAGTTTTACTATGTTGCTTTGCTGGCCGTAAATGCAGTGAATCCATGATGAATCCCTCTAAAACTCGCAGTTATAACTAAATCCACTGGGTAGCGCTGTGGAGCATGTTAATAAATTGAGTGTATTTGATCATGTAATGTTTGGAATTACTTAGATGAAAATTGAAAATGATCTTACAAAATGGAGTTACTTTTGATAAAATGAAACTGAATGAATGAAACTGATATTATCACGACCACAATGAGAAATCACATGAAATCCAAACACCAGTCCAACGAGGAAAGACAGCTGTCCATCACTGCATTCACAGGTAAGCACAGATGTTCACCGAGTGAGAGCGAGATCACTTATATGACAGCGAAATGATCTCGAGAGATATGCTTCCTTTAAGTTTCTTCGGGGTTTAAGAACAGAAAACACAAAGTGCTTTAGCCTACTTAACACCGTTATCTTTGCGTCTCTGCAACGTCTGTCAGCGGAGCGCGTTTTCTCACGCGAGAATATCATCCACATGATATTATTGTTTTTCATGAAACATGAAAATGTGAAACAATATAAACACGACAACCATATTCTGACTTGTGTGTATACGTACGTTCTGCACGATAACTGGCGCGCTCTGCTTTATTAGTGTTTTTTCCGCTCGCGCTGCTTGACCTTATAATGCTTTTGTTCTTTAGGCATATATTTTTTGTTTACACATATTGTTTAATGTTTTGAACTGAATGAAAACCGTAAGATATAACGTAAGCTTATTGTGTATATTACCTAATCATAAGTTTGTTCAGAAATGGTGACAAAAACTTAATGAATAAAAAAAAACCGTCTTTCTCAGTTTTCTCAAGATAACGTCATTTAAATAAACGAATATTCGTTTTTTATGCGCCCAAATATTCGAATACAATATTTTCGAAAAATGCCCATCCCTAGTTCTCACCATTCTGCCACAGCGGTTGTTATGAAGGTTCATGAGTGCTCGTGCGTCTTTCACAGTTCGCTCTTTTGCATCTACGAAGGCTTTGGCGAACTTTATCCCATAGTTGATGTTATCGCTGCAGCCACCCCAGTCAAACTCTCCTCGTTCGTCGCTGGCTCGGCCGCGCTTGTGGGGGTCACAGTTGCACGTCTTTAGCTCCCCCTGACTGCAGGCACGGGTAATAGCGAAAACCACTCCCGCCGAGGAAATCGCATAAACGAATGCCGCCTCACGACTGCCTGCGAAGACAAGAATCATGAAGCCACAACAAACACATTCAGGTGTTTAATCAGACACTCAAAGACTCTTAATCACACACCCTCCGCTCTCATATAATCCCAAACAGCACTTCTGATTTGTCCGCTAGAGACCTGCCTAGGGGTGTGACTAGCCCCAGTGTGAGTGCTTGGTTTAAATATTAGTACAGGCATAATCCCTCCAGGGTGGGCCATTCTCTGCTAGGATAAATTGTTTGAAGGTTAGCAGTCTGATAGTGAACTGCCACAGCTATTTTCTAACCTTAACCTGCTATTTCCAAGCGTCCTGCATGTTTGGATTTACGTCACTCACACTGATTCCTTTAGCCTGACTGAATGTAAGAAAAATACCAATAGTGTAAATCATCACAGACAGTTACAAGGAGTGTCCAATTTTGCGATTAAACCAAAAGTGTGTGTATTATAGTTGTTTTAAACATTTTCCATTATACATATTTATTATAAAATATTTAGTATGTTATATGTTTTATAATTACTTTTATACTACAATTCAAAAGTTTCAGGAAGATTTTTTAAAGAAATGTATAACTTTATTAAACAAGGACGCATTCAATTGATCAAAACTGACAATAAAGACATTTACGATGTTACAAAAGGATTTCATTTCAAATAAATAAATAAATGCAGCCCTGATAAGCATAAGAAACTTCTTCTAAAAACAGCCAAAAATCTTACTGACCCCAAACTTTTGAACAAACTTTTCTTATATATATATATACACTAAAAAGTGTTTGTAAAAGGTAAGATGTTCCTATTATCACATTAATTTAATAATATTTTATATTACTAGTATTAATAATAATTTAGCTATATTGGAGGACATAAAATAAGAAAATAACAAAAAAAATAAATGCAAATATCTCTGCTAAATGTGGAGTATACACCAGCATTTAAATTACCTTGAAGTTATTTACATTCTAGTAATGAATATGAATAACTTCCGCAGAGCTTTTTATTGTAGGACCCCCTGCCCAGATCTCCACGTAAAGTTGTCCTTCTCACGCTGCACTGCAGTCGTTTTCAGTTTCCTGTTGCGGCTAAAATGTGTTTCAATGATCTTTGCTCATGTAGTACAATGACATCTGGAGGATATCTATGTTTGAATCGCTCCATCATTCATACAGCAAGATATTCTCTGAAGAAAAATATATATTTTTAATAGTACAGTTGCTGTTTATAGAAGAATCCTCTCTTGGCAACCGCTCCAATTCTAATTCCATTTCATAAACTGAATACACGCAGTGCTGCGAGAGTCTGTCCGGCTGCCAGAATCATCTCTCCAAACATTTACATCCACTATGCCTGTTTATGTGGTAAAGAGGCATAGAGAATGCTGGAGGGGTGATATTTTCACACAGGGATCTTTGGAACGCTGTATGAAAGCCAAACAGAAAGCACATTTACAGTGCAGATTTCTTGAGTAAACTTCAGGTTGAGACTGAAATAAGTGATCCTGTGGGGTTTTGTCTGTTTATCACACCTGGCCAGGGATTTGTGTGAATGTTGCTGGATTTTCCTGTGAGATCCGAGTCGTTTCATTAATATTGCGCAGTGATAAACAGTGATGGACATGTCCAAGAGAATAACTGTTTAAAATGATCCATACTGATTTATGTGGTGACAGTGCAGTATGCTGATCTAGGTATTTACCATATGAGATGCACAGGGAGATATTTAAAGAGAAAGTTTGAGAATCAGTTTTAAAGGGGCTTTCGCATCGGTACTTGCATAGTTCCTATAACTACTGGCGGAAGTACCCGCTTTTTGGTGTGTTTGCACCCCAGGAACTGGAAAGATTTTAGTTATAGGAACACCTTTTGGGGGGGCTAAATTAGCTCCTACTTGAGAGTAGGGTCTAACCCAGCACAATAGGAACTACCAGTGACATAACTGCATGTTGATTCGCCGAATGCATGCCAAAACACTGGCACCCGCCATTTCTAAGCTGTGTAAACTCACAGTTTCATATACTTAATCCATGAACATGGAAAACAGATGGACTGACAGAAAAGTCCAATCAATTCTCAACCTTTATGTCGCAAAGTTGTTGAATGCCGCGCTTAAATGACGTCGCTGTCTGCAGGCTTACGTCACTTCAGAGTTCTTACTGGTGGTGCGAATGCAAAATGGCCTAGGGTTACATTTAGCTCTCGGGGGCCCGCACTGGTGGCTAGTACCTATCATTGATTTCCTATAACTACCAGGTGCGAAAGCCCCATATCTGTTTCCCAGCAAGTGGTAATGGATGTGGGCTCTTCTTGCAAAAAGAAAAAAGAACAATAATAATGATCAAACTGACTTGAATTGAATACTGTAATATTATTATAGTATTGTAATTATTAATATTACACTCAAAAAAATTATTCTAGCTGTTTGCTTAGTTTATTTAAATAAAATAAGCTGAAACAACACAAATCTTTAGTTTTTTACTTAATTGTCATTTTACTCAATTTTATTACATTAAATGAAATAAAATTTGTAAAATGTTAAGTTAACCTAAACCATTTGTGTTGGGACTACATGAATCATTTATGTTGCGCTGACTGAACTGGGCAGTGCATTTCTTTTTCCCAGCATGCTTTGCATAGGGATGGATCAGGAGAGTAAATGTTGAAATTAAGTGCTGTTTAATGTGTTTTATAGTAAAGGGAAAGACCTATTAAAGTTTGATGTTATATTTGACAGTTATATTTGACATTTAAAAGTTGTGTTATGTTGTGTTGATTTCTGAGGTTACCGTGAAGTGTAGACCTTGTGGTTAGGCTGTGCTGTTCTCAATGAGCTTTAACTGTGCAAATGCCAGTGGTGAGAAATGTTTTACTTGATCATTACTTGCATGCTACAAATGTTACAATTAGCATTAGATCAAGTGTTGTGTTGACTATTAGTTTTTATAGAAATAAAGAAAATAATTTCATTTGACACACAGTTCCCACAGTCTAAATATGGTCATCAGTTCCACCCCTCTTTATCCTACTTTATCTAGTTGGAATGACATGATTTTTTTCTTGACTAAATGAATTTAAGTTCATACAACAAGATTACAACAAATGATTTCAAACCAATTAGATTTTTTTGGAAAAACGTAATTCAATTTAGTGGAAAAGTTTTCCTTAATTTAATTAAGTTCGTTCAACAGCTTATTTTTTGGAGTGTAGTTTAATGACTAATAGTCCACTTTAGACATTCAACTAACTATAAGTAACTTTGCAAATACACGTCAACTAGCAGTCATTAGAGTATTAGTAGAAAGTCTTTTAACACTTTATTTTAAAGCTCCCCCAACAGACATTCTATTGACTATAAGTAACTTTGCAAGTACATGTCATCATATGTGACACGTGCTGGCAAAAGGAGTCGGAATGCGCACATGATAATTCCGAGCTACAGGCAAAACAAGTGAAAAATTTATATTTTAAATTATTAAGTAAAGAGTTAATTATAAGAGTAAATTTAGATTTTTAATTTTTCACAAAAATAAGGTAATTTAGCCCTCGTCTAGCGATCCCAATGTTCCAAATAGCAATTAAACATCTAAAAGTATCTTTATTTGTACGTTTTCTGGGAGGAGTACACTTTGTCCATGAAAAACATCTGATGTGTAACATTATAAAACATCTGTGTGGTACAGTAGGTCTTAATATATAGGCTTTTTTCATATATTAATTAATTTTAATCAAACAATTGTGGTAAAAAAAAAAAAGAAAGTTGAATATATATTTTTCCTATAGATATTTGGTATTGACTTGGTGTGTGTCAAATGGTGTTATTACCAGGGATTTTAAGGTATGGTTGCTAGGTGGTTTTGTTTTGGAACCTTCAGAAAACTCTAACTTTTCAAACTTAACTTTGCTGACTCTATCGACTTCAAACAGGTGTAGCTCATTAATTTTTTGTCCGATTCAAAACATAAATCATTTTGAAGGGTTTTTAATAGACAATTTGAAAAAACAATAACTAATTTTTGAAAATGTGCTCTCTGCGACTCATTTTTCCAGCATGGGTCACATATTCTACTAACCCTAACCTAACAGTCTACTAATAATACATCTAAAGTGGACTATCGTAATAAAGTGTAACCTAAAATGTAATTAGTATAATAAAGAATAATGCCTACAAAAATCACCTTCAAAATTCAAATACATGTTGTGCATTGTATTTCTCAAATGCAGTAATAAATACTACTTATAAATTAGCCATTGCTGCTACATTTAACATTATAACTTCGTTCATTCTCTGCATTTAAAATTTTGCATTTTTATTTTTATTTTTTTATTTTTTCTTCAATAACCTTGTCTCCTTCTGTCTCCAAAACACACAGACACATTTCTAGAACTCACTGCGCTGTATGACTCTCCCAAAAACAGTATGGTCTCTGTCCAGAGCGCTGCAGTTCCATCGGTGATGGCGGAATTGATGCTGGCACTCTCGAATCCACTCTTTAGCCCCGCCCCCGATCGACTGCATGATGTCTGGATACTTCTGACACAACTGTCTCTGTTTATTCACCAGCCCGGGAATATTGTCACAGATCACACGTGCACCAAGGGCTCCAATATACCTGAAATATACAAACACAGAGGCTTAAAACCTAAATTATTCCAATCAGTCAAAGTTTTTGCCAATTGGTATTCTTCCGAAAGTGCTGAATCAGTAAACATTCAGTGATTATGCATTGTCTGACGCCAAAGAGTTTGATCATTCCCAGAATCTTACCACTCATTAGTGGAATTTCAGAGGGAAGTTTGGCAAACTGGCATGTGTCATAAACAGACATTCACAAACCAATCATTATTTATGATTTATGTCAAGGCACACATGCATAATAAGCTCAACATCAACCAATTTGGAATACACTTTTGAGCCCTCTATGATAACCTTGTATTCTGAGTTAAATCTTTAGTTTTTAGACTATTGCTAGTAGCTCCATTATCGTTGGCTGTGATGTCATACTTGATTCTACTTAACCCAATCAGGTAATCAGAACAGAAGAAGATTTAATGAATAATGCGTTCTGTCTCTCTTTTACTCTGTATAGTTTTCATTCCTGTTCTGATTGTTTCAGTCCATCACTGTGCGATAAAATTTTTGTCTAACGCCAACAAAAACTGGGATAAAATCCCTCTCTTTCTCATAGACACCCAAACTGTATCACATCAAGCCTGATCTCAGCCTTCACACTAACACACACTCTGTCATGTCAGACTAAAGGAGGATTTAGTCCTAAACAATTTAGTCTGCAAAAATGTGCATTTTTGTGAATGTTGATCAACCTTTTGATTATGACTGTGTTCCTCCCACTCCGACGCCTCATTTGACTGTGATTATAGGGCTTTATCGGACCCTGCGCTTTGCGTTCGATAGTTAGAGTTTGGAAATGCTCACCCACACACACCAGGCTGGTCTTACACATTGTGGTGGTTTGCAGGTTGGCTTTACCAGCAGCAGTAATTCATTATCCACAGGACCACAACCACAACCACATGCTGTAAAAACACAGTAAAATCTGCTCTTATGTACACTGCGTGTCTCTGTGGGTGTGTGTAGTTAGGCTTGACGGGGAAAAGAATGTACAATTTTGTAATTTTTCGCTTCTATCACCCAAATAGTGGTGAAAACTCCCCTCCTCCCTATTTCTGTCCTTTCTTCTCTCTCCATCTCCCCATCTTTGTCTTTTTCTCCATTGGTCTAATCACATTTTCTCCTTTCCATAGATCAGGCCCCACATCTATCATATCTCTCCCAATTTATCAGGGTCCTAAAGTTTCCAGTTCTGCTGTTCTGGAGGAATGTACATGTGCCATAATGTCACACTCTTTATGTGTGCCAACTGCAATATGGTTGGATGATTACAAAACTAGCTTGTGCTTCATTCAGAAATGAATTGAGCATTTAAAGAAATTCATATAACTGTCATTTGTAACTAGAAAAGCACTTGTCAAAACTTGTTAAACAGAACTTTAAATGTTTAAAAAAAAAAAGCTCAGATAGATAGATAGATAGACACCAATCTGCAAATTTATATGATTTAAATGTAATGATTTAACTTTTTTTTTCGTGGCCAAGAAGACCATTTCATGTCCCAGAATACATTACATGTGTTGAATTTCTTTGGATTGCAATTCAATAAATTCTTCTCTTAGTCCAATTAAAATTTCTATTCAACTTCCTGGGGTGTGTCCAGTTCTCATTAGGTGAAAGGAAGCCAATTTTCAGTTCTGAATTTAGCCGAACCCGGTACAAAAGCTCACAGGTCAAAGATGAAGTTCACTTCAAAGGACACACACACACCTTTCTATCTGTGGAAGTCCAGGACAGGTTTACGTCTAGCTTCATCTGTGTGTGTGTCTGTGAAATAAGTTCACTAGTATGAGACACTAACAGGCCGCCCAGTAGCTTAAGAGGATTCCTGCTCTGTCTGCTTAAAGTGATGGATGAGCAGATCACAGAGCGAAAAAAAAGGGAGCAAGAGATCCCTTTCTCTGGCTCTGGTGAGTGCCTCGCATTGGGAATGTCAGCCTGACTTATTACACCACGATAGTAACAAAGCAAAGGACTGGTTTCTTTCTTACTTTCTTAGTTCAGTGCCAGTCAAACTAAATATTAAACTGACTTCTGAGCAGTTAGTAAGAACTGGCACAGTTGTTATGGGTCCAGTATTAAAGAAATCTTCATCAGAGCGCTGGAGTACAGCATGTTTTATACTGGGTAGGTACAGTATATTGAGCATTAAATTAAAATAATATTAAACATTAAATTAACATTTGTCACGCACACAACCACATATATATTAAGTATACATAAAACCCTGACCACTCCTTAACTACATTTATATATGTGAGCAATGAGCATGTGGCTGGTTTATTCATGACTGCTCAGGCTCACTGAACTGTAGTCACCAGCTAAGTGTGTGTGTGTGTGTGTGTGTGTGCATCTAAGCAGGAGGCCTGACACATATTGCAGTTATTTCTTTTATTCTTCTGTTATTGGCTGGCACCACACCTCAAGCACACTATGAAAACCCAACCCATAATTCTGATATAATGATTTGCAGGGCCTGTTACTATACATAAGCACAAGCTCTGGGGAAAACCCCAGCCCTCATGAGCATTTAAAATGATATTTTGAGGGGGCGAAATGCATGATTTGTGTGTTTCTAGAATAATTGCGTTTTAAATGCCAATATATTGGTGGAGAGGGCGGTGGAGCTGCGTTCCTGCACCAAGCGCAACGTGTGTGTTCATTTTAGTAGCCTGAGTTGACTGCCATCTCCCGACCTCTGTCTGCCCACCACCAGGGTGCGAATTATGGGGAGTTTGTGGGGTCTGAACCCCGTAATTAAGACTTAAACATTCCCAAAGCAAATAAAAACAAAAGGTCGGGGGTCTCAAAAGTATGTATTCTTTCACATATAAGCTCTATACATATTTCAACAGCACTGTCAAACAAAAACAGTGTTTTTAGTAACCACAAAAGTTAGATTACAAGTTATTCAGACCGCGCTACACGCTCGCGAACAGACCGAGAAGATAACCATAGCAACAGCTGCTCGAGCACTTTCCGTCAGGATCCGTAGCTACAAAATATCAGTTATCACTGCATTATGTTTACATAGGATAGGCGGCATATGGCTAAAGAGCTTTGTTTAAAATGAATTTAATATAGTTGATGTTTGGGTAACTGTGCTAGGGGTGCCACGCAATTCGGCTGCGCGAGACGAACCTCAACATTATTCGCCCTAAAAATTAACGACAGAAATTGCTTTAAGAAGTCAAACGCTCTGAACCCAGCCCTATACCTAAATTACCATTAAAACGCAGATATCATTGAAAACATTGCCCCAAGGTTTAAAACTCTGTTTTTCATTAACCTAAAGTATAAAAACAGACTACAATGCACACCTACACACCGCACTTAAATTAAAAAATGTTACGCAATAAAAAAAATCCCAATAACAGACATATGCAAATGTCCAGACTCCCAAACGACAGCAGCTCGGTCACTGAGAGCAGAAAAAACGCTCTGTTTCTGCGCGCGAGTGTGCGCCAGCGGCGGCGCGCGGGGATGCTGGACGCTACTCACCACCAGGACGAGTCCACGCGCGGTGTGAGGATGAGCAGGAGTAACAGGAACGCGCAACACAGCCGCGAGGACGCACGGGGACCGTAGGATGAGCCTGAGCTGTTTCTGATTATATGTCTTAATCCTGAGCCTCCGGGAGCAGCGGTAGATCTGTTGAGAATCCGGGGAGACCCAAGGACTTTACCGCAGCCAAACATAGTTGAGCGTGTCCTCCAGCGGTGATAAGAAAACCCGATTATGTACTGTAGGAAACGGGTATAAAGAGCGTTTAGGTCTGCGGGGACCTGCTGAAGTTTGGATTTCTGATAGCTGGACAGATGTACAGAGTTCCGTGCGGACGATGCACGGACGGATATCATGTATCTGCCCGGATATTAGCGTGTGCCATATAAAAGTATTCCCCGAGATCTGGCAACCGCAGCAGAAATAATCCAAGCCAGACGGGCAGGTTCAGAGAGCGCTTTCTTTTCTTTTTTTCACCTCCTCTTGAGAACAGATGAAGTCTCGGTGAGGTGCAATTTGATCAGCAAGAGTGCCAACTTTTCCACTTTTTCTCCCCACGTTTTGCGTTCAGGCAGGGCTGTGAAACACGCGCCTCTCCGTTTTTCCATTTGAGTCTGCGAGTGCTGATAGCAGACTGCGCGAGATAAACCGGGGCGATGAACTGTGCGAACTGCAGACCGAAGGGGTGGGCGACGGGGGGAGAGAGAGGGGCGATAGGAATGTTGACAGCCCGCCGTCTCTCCGCTCTTATTGGGTAAAGCTCACAGAGACCGAAGCCCCGGGGAAGCTTGAGCTCGCGCGGGAGACGCGCCGTTCTCTGGTCAGTGGAGACACGCGCCACACCTGCTGAACAACACGCAGCATCCTCATTTACACACTACGCCTGGAGTTCAACCTCACAAACACAAAATACTCATGATGCGGGGAAAAATGAGATACACACTTTCATTTTTTTAAATCGTTATCACGCCTATATTTCTTTAAATCCTTTTAACTTGCCATTAAAAAAGTCCGTCACTTGAAACAATAATATCCGTTCACTTAACTCGAATTTCCATTTAAATGCCCCCAACAACAATATAATAATAATAATAATAATAATAAATTGATCCAAATATTATAGGTACATTAGCCATAAACTTTTTTTATTTTATTTTAGTGAGATAAAACGTTTTACAGTGTGGATTTTAGCGATGCCATATTGTGACAAATCGTCAATGAATATTCAATGACCGGGACAATTGTTTACATGATAAAGTCAGATATCATATTTTGCACGTAGGATACTACTAGTATGCAGTTGCAAATCCTATATTATGATAGCTGCATCTAAAAATAAAAAACAATTATTAAAATCAAATATTTTAATGCACGCAAGAACGCAGCATTCGCACTGATTGCAGCCGCAGGTCTGGAGAGATGCGCGTGTCTGAATACACAAGCTCGTGTTTACAGATAAGACTCTAGAGCTTGCACGAGTGCTGCTGTGTATAAACATCGCGCGGATTCCAGTTTCAAAACATCACATAGTTGCCTGTTGCATGACTCTCTAGATAAGTGAAACCATTCTCTTTATTAATGCAATGTGCAGGAGCTCTAATCCCACAATTGTCTGTCTATAAATATTGCAGCATCCTAAATTCAAAGCTCCTAATGTAAAATAGATTATTTAAAACACACAAATAAGCATTCAAATACCCAGTCCAACAGTAGCAACTTCAGCTCCCGATGAGGCATCTGCAACACCCAAGACTGTGCTTCTGTAGGCCTATAACACTTCACTGAGCACTTGAAAGTGAACTGACGCAGAAATAGGCCCAAATCCCTGTTGGAATTGAAACTATTAGTGTTAACTGCACTTTCCACCAGGGATTAAATGAACAATTATAATGTTTAGCTGTTAATCCTGAATTAGGCTAATCTTCTTGTCCTGAAATTTTCATTTGTACTTAAACTTCAGCCCCTTAGATGCTTTTGTCCACATAAAGCTGGCACGGCTTATAGTCTGTGTGAGAGTGAAACAGAGAGGCCTATCCTCTAAACGTGGAGAACATTTGTGCGTGTCAGTTCAGATGGTGATTTTATGGTAAATAAAGAGGAATTACAGAATGACAAATAATAGTAAATCACATTATATACTGAAAACAGGGTTTCCCCTTTCAATTTGCTAGTCTGTTCCAGTTATTTTTATTCCACATACATGTTATTTGAAGTTATAGATACATTCTTACTGATGCAATTTACTTCAGATTATTGGACAGAATAAGGAGTTTGGGAGTTTTCAAAGTGAGAAGCTATACCAAAAATATATATATATACAGTATAATATATGTATAATATATGTATAATATATATATATATATATATATATATATATATATATATATATATATATATATATACATACAGGTGCTGGTCATATAATTAGAATAGCATCAAAAAGTTGATTTATTTCACTAATTCCATTAAAAAAGTGAAACTTGTATATTATATTCATTCATTACACACAGACTGATATATTTCAAATGTTTATTTATTTTAATTTTGATGATTATAACTGACAACTAAGGAAAATCCCAAATTCAGTATCTCAGAAAATTAGAATATTACTTAAGACCAATACAAAGAAAGGATTTTTAGAAATCTTGACCAACTGAAAAGTATGAACATGAAAAGTATGAGCATGTACAGCACTCAATACTTAGTTGGGGCTCCTTTTGCCTGAATTACTGCAGCAATGCGGCATGGCATGGAGTCGATCAGTCTGTGGCACTGCTCAGGTGTTATGAGAGCCCAGGTTGCTCTGATAGTGGCCTTCAGCTCTTCTGCATTGTTGGGTCTGGCATATCGCATCTTCCTCTTCGCAATACCCCATAGATTTTCTATGGGGTTAAGGTCAGGCGAGTTTGCTGGCCAATTAAGAACAGGGATACCATGGTCCTTAAACCAGGTACTGGTTGCTTTGGCACTGTGTGCAGGTGCCAAGTCCTGTTGGAAAATGAAATCTGCATCTCCATAAAGTTGGTCAGCAGCAGGAAGCATGAAGTGCTCTAAAACTTTCTGGTATATGGCTGCGTTGACCTTGGACCTCAGAAAACACAGTGGACCAACACCAGCAGATGACATGGCACCCCAAACCATCACTGACTGTGGAAACTTTACACTGGACCTCAAGCAACGTGGATTGTGTGCCTCTCCTCTCTTCCTCCAGACTCTGGGACCCTGATTTCTAAAGGAAATGCAAAAATTACTTTCATCAGAGAACATAACTTTGGACCACTCAGCAGCAGTCCAGTCCTTTTTGTCTTTAGCCCAGACGAGACGCTTCTGACGCTGTCTGTTGTTCAAGAGTGGCTTGACACAAGGAATGCGACAGCTGAAACCCATGTCTTGCATACGTCTGTGCGTAGTGGTTCTTGAAGCACTGACTCCAGCTGCAGTCCACTCTTTGTGAATCTCCCCCACATTTTTGAATGGGTTTTGTTTAACAATCCTCTCCAGGGTGCGGTTATCCCTATTGCTTGTACACTTTTTTCTACCACATCTTTTCCTTCCCTTCGCCTCTCTATTAATGTGCTTGGACACAGAGCTCTGTGAACAGCCAGCCTCTTTTGCAATGACCTTTTGTGTCTTGCCCTCCTTGTGCAAGGTGTCAATGGTCGTCTTTTGGACAACTGTCAAGTCAGCAGTCTTCCCCATGATTGTGTAGCCTACAGAACTAGACTGAGAGACCATTTAAAGGCCTTTGCAGGTGTTTTGAGTTAATTAGCTGATTAGAGTGTGGCACCAGGTGTCTTCAATATTGAACCTTTTCACAATATTCTAATTTTCTGAGATACTGAATTTGGGATTTTCCTTAGTTGTCAGTTATAATCATCAGAATTAAAAGAAATAAACATTTGAAATATATCAGTCTGTGTGTAATGAATGAATATAATATACAAGTTTCACTTTTTGAATGGAATTAGTGAAATAAATCAACTTTTTTGATGATATTCTAATTATATGACCAGCACCTGTATATCATGCATTTCCCTTTGACATACAGTACACATACACATAACATTAAAAGAATTGGGCACTGTAAATTTTTATTTACATTTTTTTTTCCAAAAAATTTAAATGCTTTATTCGATGGTAAAGCTGAATTTTCAGCAGCCATTACATTAGTCTTCGGTGCAAAATGATTAATCAGAAATCATTTTAATATGCTCAAGTAACATGTCTTATTATCAATGTTTAAAATAGTAGTAGGATTCTTTAATGAATAGAAAGTTCAAAAGAACTGCTTTTTTTAAATAGAAATCTTTTGTAACATTATAAATGTCTTTGATACTTTAATGTGTCTTTTCTGAATAGAAGAATTAAATTCTTACTGACCCCAAACTTTTAAAAAGGTATACATACATACATGCATAAATTAGACAAACACAAATTAACAAGCACATTACTGCGATACTGAACATTGAGGTTTGGCTGGATGCAGAATGCCATAACTCCATGAGATCAGCTCTCAGTCATGTCTCTCTCTCTTTTTGACTGCTCTATAATAGACGGAACAGACACTCAAGGTGACCATAGGGTACAGGAACACCTGAGAGAATGAGCTCACAGTTTATTTCTGTACCTGTGTGTGAATCTGAACCTGTGTTTGTGTGACAGGTCTTAACTCTTCAGTGTCGTCAGTTTTGGCTCTGTTTCAGGAATGAGGACACTGAGTGTCCTCCTGCCTGCCTGCTTAGAAATTCACCGCTGGCTATTTTAGAAAGGGGTTCTGGGAAACACTCACCTGATTATAAAACCTCTCTCAACTGTTCATGTTCTGCTAATTCCGTCCAATCATACATTTAAATTAGTACAGCTCTGTACTTCCTGTAAAATGTGGCAGAGTCCGTGAATTCTCCTCTTAGCTTGTGTGAAGGTGCATGACATGTATATAATGCGTGTTATGAACAACTTGTTCTACCCTTGTTGTACATTTTTGTGCCCCCTACTTAGAATAATGATTTGTTGGGGAGATTTCCAGACTATATCTAACAATTACATCAAACAACAATGCTGTTATTTTAACAGCAAATATGTTTTATTTATATTAAAATAATTGTAATACAAATGGTTTCATTATTGTGAATTGTGATTATAATAGTGAGTATAATTAACAACATCTAAGAAGTAACATATTAACATTTTCTATAGGAGGGAAGACAAGTAAATACATTATTTTGTTTCATCTGCTTAATTTTTATTTTCTGTCATAACTCTTGGAAGAGTTTAGCATAGCAATGCACACCGATCAGGCATAACATTATGACCACTGACAGTGGTGAAGTGAATAACACTGATTATCTCTTCATCACAGCAGCTGTTAGTGGGTGGGATATATTAGGCAGCAAGTGAACATTTTGTCCTCAAAGTTGATGTGTTCGAAGCAGGAAAAATGGGCAAGCATAAGGATTTGAGCGAGTTTGACAAGGGCCAAATTGTGATGGCTAGACGACTGGGTCAGAGCATCTCCAAAACTGCAGCTCTTGTGGAGTGTTCCTGGTCTGCAGTGGTCAGTATCTATCAAAAGTGGTCCAAGGAAGGAACAGTGATGAACCGGCGACAGGGTCATGGGCGGCCAAGGCTCATTGATGCACGTGGGGAGCAAATGCATTGTTTTCCAACCGACCGTGTGGTCCAAAACAAACAGACAAGCTACTGTAGCTCAAATCGCTCAAAAAGGTAATGCTAGTTCTCATAGAAAAGTGCATATGGGGCTGCATGGAAGAAATGGAGCAATGGAAGAAGGTGGCCTGGTCTGATGAATCACGTTTTCTTTTACATCACGTGGATGGCTGGGTGCATGTGCGTCACTTACCTGAGGAACACATGGCATCAGGATGCACTATGGGAAGAAGGCAAGCCGGCAGAGGCAGTGTGATGCTTTAGGCAATGTTCTGCTTTGTGGCTGTTGCCTCTTTCAGCAGGATAATGCACCCTGCCACAAAGCAAAAATTGTTCAGGAATGGTTTGAGGAGCACAACGAGTTTGAGGTGTTGACTTGGCCTCCAAATTCCCCAGATCTCAATCCAATCGAGCATCTGTGGGATGTGCTGAACAAATACGTCCAATACATGGAGGTCCACATTGCAACTTACAGGACTTAAAGGACATGCTGCTAACATCTTGGTGCCAGATACCACAGCACACCTTCAGGGGTCTAGTGGAGTCCATGCCTCAACGGGTCAGGGCTGTTGTGGCAGATTATTGCTGCTGCTGTTGATTATTGCTGTTGCTGATGATGACATTGCTGCTGCTGTTGATTATTGCTGTTGCTGATGATGACATTGCTGCTGCTGTTGATATTGCAGCTGCTGTTGATTATTGCTGCTGATGTTGAATATTGCTGCTGCTGTTGATTATTGCTGCAGATGATGAGTATTGCTGCTGCTGATTATTGCTTCTGATGAGGATTATTGCTGCTGTTGAATATTGCTGCTGCCGCTGATATTGCTACTGCTGCTGTTGATATTGCTGCTGCTGATGATTATTGCTGTTGTTAAATATTGCTGCTGCTGTTGATATTGCTTCTGCTGATGATTATTGTGGCTGTTAAATATTGCTGCTGCCGCTGATATTGCTGCTGCTGTTGATATTGCTGCTGATGATGATTATTGCTGCTGATGATGATTATTGCTGCTGCTGTTGATTATTGCTGCTGATGATTATTGCTGCTGCTGATGATTATTGCTGCTGCCAGTACATAAACAGAAATGCTGTTGTGAGCATGTAAGACATGCTGCTGCTGAACAAATAGCATATATGAAATTAACCTTATAGATCTATACAGGTGGAGCTGGGGAAGGTGGATGGTTTCAGAGGAACTCTAAAAAAGCGCGGTGCACACTGCTACAGCAAACTATTTAAATGTTGAGCAGAAAGCAAATTGGTTGCAAATGCAACAGGAACTAATCAGCTTGTGCCCTGTAGTTGTTGCACGGTGTACTGTACTTGTCCGCAGGTTGTGTTAAGGACCTATCAGCCTGTGCTATCTAGAGTTTCATGACAGAACTTGGATTTTTTTTAGGCTCAATTATTTAACCTAGTTACCACAGAAAATTTTGAAAAATGTAAATGTAATTATTTTCATAATTTATAGGAAATAAAGGCTTATCAATAACTACAAACCAAAATTAAATTCCTATTTATTATTTATTTATAGAAACCTTCAAAAATTACACAAATAAAAATGTAAACTGAATTTATTCAAGTCTACAGTATACAGGGTTACAAAACTCTCATACATGTATGGATAATAAAACAGCTCTTAGTTTGATAACACTGACCATTTGTTCACAAAGAAAAAATATAGCCAGTATTTTTCTTTATGGAAAACTCCAAATATATTGACTATGTTGGTACTTATAAACTTCCAAATAGTATATTCTCTACTCAGTTTAAGACATTTTACCATTTAAATCTATTCTGCAGAATTCTACAGATTTTCCTACAGAATAAGAAAATGTAGCACATGAAGCTGATGATGTTAAAAGTTATAATGCTGAAGTTTTATAGTTCTGTACATTGTTCACAGAAAAAGCCTCTGTCACTTTGTGGGAATAAGTACCCATCAGCACACTCAAAACTAATGCTGATAAAGCAGAAGACTCATAATCATGACATCTAAAAATTGTGACAAAGTGTTAAAACATTCTGACCTTCTGACCCAGTCCAAAATCAGACTGGCTGCCATACAAACAATAGATGGAGACAACTAGTGCAATGGATGAACAGAGCACAAGTGACAACATGAATCAGCATGTATTCATGAACATTAAATGAAGTAAAGAATAAAACATCCAAATATACTTCCACTAGAGAGAGAAAGAAAAGAGAGAGAGACTGCTCTGTCATCTGTCTTAGACTTTACACTAATTTATGGTCTTGTATTTTTGGATGGTCTGACAGCATGATGGAATCTATTCTCATTCAGACACTCCGAATCGAAATCTCTTTCCAGCTACGGTACACATACAAACACTCAAAGACACTTGTTACGAACCATTTAGTTACATAAGTGATATAAACAGCCGAGATAGAATTTATTGTGGTCTTGTAGCCTTTACTCGGTTATTTCATTGATTTATTTACACTGAAAATTAATAGTAAATTAGAGATTTACCACTAAAATGTATATACATTTAGACTGTAGATTTAGAATGATTTACTATCAGCTTAGAGTTAGTCAGTGTTGATATGAATCTACACTGGCAGTCAAAAGTTTGGAATAATTACAATGTTTTAATGTTTTTGAAAAAAGTCTCTTATGATCACCAAGGCTACATTTATTTGATCAAAAATACAGTAAAAACAGCAATATTGTGAAATATTATTACAATTAAAAATTTTTTTTAATTAAAATGTAATTCTTTCCTTTGATCAGCATCATTCCTCCAAGTCGTCAGTGTCACATGATCCTTCAGAAATCATGATAATCATGAAATCATGTGCTCATGAAACATTTCTTATTATTATCAATGCTGAAAACAGTTGTACTGCTTAGTGCTTAATATTTTTGTGGAATCTGAAAAATCTGTTTTACTAAATCAGCATATTTATACAGAATGATTTCTGAAGGATCATGTGACACTAAAGACTGGAGTAATGGTTGCCGAAAATTTAGCTTTTTCATTACAGGAATAAAATTACTTTGTATATGTGTATTAAAATAGAAAACAGTTACTTCAAAATGTTATAATATTTCACAATATAGCTCTTTTTACTGTATTTTGATCAAATAAATTAAGCCTCGGTGAGCAGAAGAGACTTATTTCAAACTTATGACCTGTATGCCTTCAGAAAGTTTATTTCAAACTTTTTCAAGTGACTTTAATTGTTTCAATAATTTGTGAGACTGTGTATGTGTGTGTCGGACAGGATACAGCTCAGCAATGGGAACCGCAGATGAGGAAATAATGCAGGAGAGACTCTCTGTCTCTTTCTCTTTCCCCGTCTGTCTCTGAGTCATGCAGTGAGGGTCACATGTCATGACGCATCACCATTTGAGCATTATCAGTCCGCTGCTACTTTCTGACCTTAGACTAGCTACTGCAAAAAAGGTGACCAACATTTACATCACACACACACACACAGGATCTGACTAGGCAGAGAATACACAGCCTAAAATAAGCTCCCATTTCCAGACTGGGCCCCTCACTGTCTGCATCACTGTCTGTCTGCTAAGAGGAGAACAGATGCATATACTGTAGAGGGAGTGTCAATGCTTCATACTGGACCTCCTCTCCTTCTCTGTGGTTAATATGGGGAAATCTCTCTCTCTCTCTCTCTCTCTCTCTCTCTCTCTCTCTCTCTCTCTCTCTCTCTCTCTCTCTCTGGCATGCCGCTTTCCTGCTCAACCAGATTAATGTGTTTACAACTTATTCAGCATTTTCAGTAAACAAGCCCTGGCGCAATCTCTCTCTCTTTCACTCTCTCTCTATTTGTTTCTCCTCTCTCTCTAACTTTTCCATGCAAGAGTATTACCTCTCTCTCTATATAGTAATACTACAATGAAAAATGACAACAAATAATACAAATAAATAATTATTAAAATTAAAAATATATTTAGCAGTATTTAGCATGATGCTTTTCTCCAAACTCCCATACATAGAGATACAAGAAAAGCAAAAATGTGTAAGATATTATTTTCAGAGAATACATCTCAAGTTTATTTTTCTTGTCCCACTGTCAAATAAATATAAATGATAAAAAAGATTTCTGTGAAATAAATGCTGTTCTTCTGAACTATTCATCAAAGAATCCGAAAAATGTATCATGCTTTCCACAAAAATATTAAGCACCACAGCTGTTTTCAACATTGACAATATCAAAAAATATTTCTTGAGCACCAAATCAGCATATTCGAATGATTACAATCGCTTTGGGTGTACAGTAGTACATAAGTAATGCCTCATTCATTCATTCATTTCGGAAGGATTGATGGATCCATCCAATGGTGTAGGTTTGATTTTGACATTGGTGGGGACATAAAAAATAAATAAAAATAAATTCAGCATCAGAGTACATATACATATGTAATACTCAGAGCACTTAATGTGAATTACAGTTTTTTTGGGATCAGAGCGCTCTTGATATTAAAAATGAACTGAACCCATGATGATTCTGAAAGAAAACGTGACTGAGAGTCTACTGTTGCCGTAGAAACGGACACAACTTTCACACGCATCTGATTGACAGATAAACCATGCACTCTTATTTCAGTGTTGTTTTTAATTTAGTGGATATTTGAGCTAACAGTTTGCTTCATACATTCAGTTTAACAACAAAGTTAAAGAGGGAAAACTTTATCATTCAACTGAACTGATCACTCTGTCACTAAAAAAATGTTTTTTTAAAATACTTTATTTACGTATTTACTTTTAATTAAATATTAAGTTAAAAATTAAAACATATTTGGTAACACTTTACAATAAGGTTGTATTAGTTAACATTAGTTAACGCATTTAGTTAACATGAACTAACCACGAACAACACCTCTGTTCAGCATTAGTTAATCTTTGTTAACGTTAGTAAATAAAAATACAGCTGTTCATGGTTTGTTCATGTTAGTTCACAGTGCATTAACTAATGTTAACAAGATTTTAATTATGCATTACTAAATGTTAAGATAAATAAATGCTTTATAAGTGCAGTTCATTATTAGTTCATGTTAACTAATGTAGTTAACTAATGATAACTAATGAACCTTATTGTAAAGTGTTACCACATATTTTAATTTTTTTATCAAAATTTGAGCTAGGGGCAAATCAGTATTGCTGAATATTGTTATTGTCCCTATAGCATCCCTATTAAATTCTATGCCCTTGAGTCCATCCATTCATCCATCCATCTGCTGTATTTTGGATGCTAACCCACAGCAATTTCTTTTTTTTTGCAGTGTATTACTCAATGTAATGATGACATTTAGACATGGATCTGTTACATGCAGACCACCTCTTACAGCACAGCAGGAAGGAACAACCTGTATAAGATCACATCTGCTCATTCACTACTCATGTCCAACATGTCACAGAGCCCCATGGTGTATAATATGTGTGTGTGTGTGTGTGTGTTAATGTGTCTTCGTCAGCAGTGCTGTCAGTTCTGTGCAGGGTCAGTGTGTTGATGTGTCTGTGAATGTGCCTCACTTTCCCTTTCTGTCTCTCACTCGCTCACTCTTTCGCACGGTGCAGGCCGGTTTGTTGAAGCGGAGCTGTTTATTTAGCAGAATTTGCTCTGATCTCTTGCACTACAGGAGAATGCTGAATTCTAAACTGCTGCACGGTCATGTGACAGCCTGTACATTTAACTGAGGAGCAAATCTAGCAATATATGTAGACCGATGACAACTCATTTTGAAAGCTGAAGCTGATGAATTTTAAATAAGATGGAAGTGTTCTGAAGTGAATTTAGATCAAGGCTTTGTTCACACTGCACTCAGTTCTGATTTGTTTTCAGACCTGATCTTTAATAACTTAAAGTGGTACTTAACCACTGGCAAAAAAAAAGTTTTCAATAAAACTTGGCTGCCTATACAGTTTTTTTGTTTTTTCGGTGATTGACTAGAGAAAACAGAGAAAAAGGCTGTCTTCCCTTTTGCCAAATAGGTAGGAAAACTTCAACACCCATAATGCACTTGGCATGATGCCATACAAGGCCAGTCCCAACAGTCTGCTATGGATACGCTTACCAGAGTCAAATCCCGCATTGCTTAAGTAGGAAATACTTCTTTTCAAACTTTTATTCATAATGGTGTCAACTTGTATTGTTCCCGGGTGCAAGAAATCAAAGAGTAAAAGTTTAGCAGGAGTTAGTTCATCGGCATCGGAACCATTGTATGGGGGTGGGACAAGACTCACCTACTTTTTAAGACCAATGATATTGGACCCACTCACTTTTACCATCTCTAATTCAGCGCATGTCTGTTCACCTACCCCTAACCGATAAACACTTTATTATTAAACACACCTTAGAGACTTTATTTCCACAAATAGTTGTGTTTTTTATTTTTATTGAAAATAAATGCCGATCTGATATGTGATGGGAAAAGGGAGTAGAGCGAGTTCGGCAAAAGGTGGATTCGAACCTCCTGTCGATTTGCGTCAAAAATTTCTGCCATGTGTCTTACTCCTACACTATAGCCACTGTAAATGATTCAGTGTCCCAACCAGATATTTAGTAAACAAGTAGGCATGTTTAGTAGGCAATTTGCACTTAATGTAAATGGCATCTACTCCAGTAAAAATGTTTCTGGGGGAGGACCCACCCACATTATTTTACATGAGAATCGTGCAAAGAATCGTAAATACGGAGAGAACAACGCAACAGAAAACCTGAAAAACCTCTGTGCTTGTAATCAGCATGTCAAAATGGAAGACCATGAACAGTTTTAGACCAAATGGCGGAAAAAACTGAAAGAAACTGCCATTCTGTCAGTTCCCCCCAAAGCAAAACGTTGTCATGCACAGGTAAGAAAG
This sequence comes from Rhinogobio ventralis, assembly GCA_039654625.1. Lineage (NCBI taxonomy): Eukaryota > Metazoa > Chordata > Actinopteri > Cypriniformes > Gobionidae > Rhinogobio > Rhinogobio ventralis. The sequence continues at coordinate 21,614,377 of CM077211.1, forward strand.
CTTTAGATTACACACTTTAGATTAGGGTCCAATTCTCACTATTAACTAACTATTAACTTCGACTTTTGCCTCAATAAACTCCTAATTACTGCTCATTAATAGTTAGTAAGATGGTTGTTATGTTTAGGTATTGGGTAGGAATTGGGTAGGATTAAGGGCTGTAGAACATGGTCATGCAGAATAAGGCATTAATATGTGCTTTATAAATACTAATAAACAGCCAGTATCCTAGTAATATGCATGTTAATAAGCATCTAGTTGAGAATTGGACCCTAAACTAAAGTGTTACCGAAAGCTATTACCATAGTGTTCCATTATACCATAATGCTGTTTAAATAGTAGGCATAGTATGGTACAGTTTTCAGTACCCTTACAATAACTGTTATGGTATTAACCCTCTGCCGATCCAACTGTCTGTGGGCGGGGATAAAATTTGCGCAAAGTATAATCTGTAGTTTTCACAAAAGCCCTGGAGCTGTCAAAAGTATGCCTGATGACGCATTTTGCATCGTCCTGTGGACTTATGCTGCCAAACAAATGTGAATTTAGGTCCAGGTAACAAGGAGAACGAGAAAAACATTGTTCATTTACATATGCGGGTTAAAAATCAGCGAAGTTACACTTTATGCATCAACATTATGCCAAGACGCATAATGGAGGAAAACTGACAGTGACTCATGTTCAACTCACTGACCATGTTCGTGTCCGTCATGACATTCTTGTGGTATTAAACTAACAAGCATTAAAGGAAGTACTGCATTTACACATAATGCATACACTTTGTCTAAAACAGGTACATTCACTTACCACGCAATACACTGTGAATGTCACAATGCGAACATGAATGAATAAATTCAGACATGAATAAATTCAACTTTTTTGTGTATCACATTGTTTCAAAAAGACAAAAAAAACAACAACATAATCCATTCACACTGTTTTAAATCTGATTTCAAACTACATATAATTATATTACATTAGATTTAGACTGCAAACATCTAAACGAATCTGGATTGCATCTGAAAATATTATTTTTGCTGCCTGTTTGAACAAAGTCTTAGTTTAGTTAGTTTAGTTGAAATGAACCTTTATTGTCCAGCCTTAGATGAAAATAGGCCGCTGGCCTTGCTGTACCTACAACAATAATTCACATACTTCCACATCAAACGCCTACATCATTACCTACATCACTTCATTTCCAACCACTTATTTAGAAGACTTATAGCATGTGGTAAAAATGTTTGTTTATATATTGATTTAGTTGCCTTTGTTGTCCTTTAACGATGACCAGATGGTAATAATTCAAAGGCATAATTAAGAGGATGAGTTGTGTCTCTACTTAAGCAAATGCTTTCCTACAAACTGCTATATTTGATCTATTGAATTTCACTTGGTAATTTCACTGCCATCCTTATAATCCTATGGTTTTACTTAATTTACAAATGTTATTTGTCTGAACCAATCGTTCTGATCTTCTCATGTCATTAGAAACCTGTATGAATGTCTTTCTTCGGTGGAGCACGAAAGAAGATATTTGAAAAATCTCCCAGTATTTTTTTATTTTATGTTTTTTGTGGATCATTGGGTTCCAATTTATTTTGGACCTCACCGTTCTTCAAAACATCTTCTTTTGTATTGCACAACGACGAGGTTTGGAACGACATGAGGGTGAATGATAAATGAAAATGAAGACCGAAAAATTTTTTTTTAAACTATCCCTTTAAGCACAAAAAAAAAAAAAAAAAAAAAGCAACTGAAGAACTGTTTGTTACATGTATGCTTGTGTTTTTGTGTGTGTACATACTCTATAAGGGTCGCACATGATGTTTCAGCCTGGAGGGGGTCAACATGAGAAGGCAGAGAGAGGGAGAATGAGAGTACCTCACTATTCTCTGAGCGATGACACCATTTCTAACTTGCTGCAGGTGTTTGTGTGTGTGTGTGTGTAGCCTGAATGTAGAACAGGCTACAGGAAAGCTTTGATATTCGAGCCAGGACGGACCTGCTCTACACCACAGATCAACCAGCACACAGCCAAAACATATTCTGTTTCGATTTATACAAACTCTCTCTGTTGAAGCCTGTTTCTCTATTTCTAATGTAAATCAAATTGATAAGGCTGTACTGGCATGACTATCAAAGAAGCAAAGGATTATTCATTACAATTATGGGTGACTAATACGACTGCTGCTGACTAATATGTTTTCTGTGGTAAATTATATCTCTAATCAGCTGAAAGTCAAATCTGCATTTGTTTATGGCAGTGGTTCACATTTTCTAATCTATTCTAATCTAACTAAGTTGAAATCTTAGATGAAGTTTATATTTTTGGTACATATTTTAACAAAAAGGTAATGTATGTCTCAGCCCAATCTTCCATACGGTTTTTGCAGTGGATCTTTGGCAGAGTCATCAATGTGGATTGCAAAATGCATCATAGAGTGAAGTCAATGCTAAAAATTGATTCAACAGCATCATGAATATGACAACACTGTGAAATAACCAATATGTTTGAACAAAACTGAAATTGTAAGTTCTTGACATATCTGGATTGGACTGAATGACTTGATTTATAGTTTATGTGTATGCAAATGAATTACTTTTACAAAGTTCCAAAGGCTTAATATTTCTGTGGATTGGATCTGATAGAGAGATCTGTTCTAACTGCTCATATTTCATCAGTTCTGCCAAATAACACTTCAAGAAATCATTTTTCCAAAAAAATCAAACTGTTATTCCTCTGAACAACCACTACAGCTGAATTATTTGTTTTTCTTTCATCATTCTCCAGAGACAAATGGTGTGAGAGATCGATAGAGGCAGAGAGAAAGAGAGATATCGCATTTGGCCGGATTTCTTTACCGTGTGTTAAAATTATTGGCAGGTGATATTAGAGGATTGCAGCACCTTAGTTTCCTGAGATGGTGATATTTCTCTGCTGATGTCATTTTGATGTGATGGAACAGAGTATGTTTCTTTGTCTTTTTCTCTCCGTGTGCTACACATGAGTTGGAAGAACATTCAGACCAAAGGTGCACCCAGAAAGATAGAATGATAGAATGAATCAGACAGAACAATAGAACAACAGACAGATAAAACAACAGATATTTAAAACAATAGAGGAATACTACAATAGATTGATAGATAGATAGATAGATAGATAGATAGATTATACATAATGATAGACATAATGATAGAACAAAAGATAGACAGAATGATAGAACTAATGATAGACAGAATAATATAGCAAAAGATAGACTCGCTGTCTGTGGTGCCGATGGCCCCGCTTGTACGGTCGCTGGGAGCCTGGCTAGCGCTCCCCAGCCCGTCTCGCTGGCTCATCTGTACTATCAGACTTGGCTATGCGATTCAGTTCGCCTGGCGTCCCCCCAAGTTCAGGGGTGTTCACTTCACCTCTGTGTCGAAGGAAAATGCCCCTGTGCTTCCCTCCAGCCGATATGAAGACCAGCTTCTACAGCCCGTACTTCATTGTACCCAAGAAAGGCGGCGGGTTACGGCCGATTCTTGAACCGGTCCCTTCACAGGCTACCGTTCAGAATGCTAACGCAGAAACGCATCTTCAGGTGCATCCGTTCCCAAGATTGGTTTGCAGCGATCGACCTGAAGGACGCGTACTTTCATGTCTCGATTCTCCCTCGACACAGACCGTTTCTACGCTTTGCGTTGGACGGATGAGCATATCAGTACAAAGTCCTACCCTACGGGCTGGCCCTGTCGCCCCGTGTCTTCACGAAAGTCGCAGAGGTGGCCATTGCTCCCATGAGAGAGCATGGAGTTCGCATCCTCAAGAGCAGTTGTGCGAACACAGGGACATGGTGCTCAGTCACCTCAGCTGGTGGGGCTTCGGGTCAACTGGAAAAAGAGCAAACTCTGCCCCACGCAGAGGATCTCTTTTCTCGGTATGGACCTGGATTCCGTCGGCCTGACAGCGCGCCTCACCGAGGAGCGTGTCCAGTCGGTGTTGAACTGCTTGAATTCGTTCAAATGCAGGACAGCGGTACCACTGAAACATTTTCAGAGGCTCCTGGGGCATATGGCATCTGCAGTAACGCCGCTCGGATTGCTTCATATGAGACTGCTTCAACGCTGGCTACACGACCGAGTCCAGAGATGGGCGTGGCACAGCGGATCCCTCCGTGTCCCCGTGACTCTGAGGTGCCGCCAAACCTTCAGCCCGTGGTCGGACCCTTTATTTTTACGGGCAGAAGTTCCCCTAGAACAAGTGTCCAGGCATGCTGTTGTCTCCACGGATGCCTCATCCACCGGCTGGGGTGCCACGTACAACGGGCTTGCAGTTTCGGGTCTGTAGACGGGGCCTCAACTGCAATGGCATATCAATTGCCTCGAGATGTTAGCAGTTCGTCTTGCGCTGGGCCGCTTCAAAACGCAGCTACTAGGCAAGCACGTTCTGGTCCGTACGGACAACATTGCGGCCATTGCGTACATCAACCGATGAGCTCTCACGACAGCCAGTGCTCCCCGGAGAGTGGAGACTCCATCCCCAGGTGGTCCAGCTGATCTGGAGTCGCTTCGGGACTGCACAGGTAGACCTGTTTGCCGCCCCGGACACGACCCACTGCCAGTTGTTTTATTCCCTGACCGAGGGGACCCTCCGCTCGGATGCTCTGGCACACAGCTGGCCCCGGGGCCTACGCAAGTATGCGTTTCCCCCAGTGAGCCTTCTTGCACAGACACTGTGCAAGGTCAGGGAGGACGAGGAGCAAGTCCTGTTGATTGCTCCGTATTGGCCCAACTGGACTTGGTTCCCGGAACTAGTGCTTCTCGCGACAGCACCTCCTTGGCCCATTCCTCTGAGGAAGGACCTCCTGACTCAGAGACGGGGCACCCTTTGGCACCCACGTCTGGACCTCTGGAAACTCCATGTCTGGTCCCTGGACGGGACGCGGAGGTTCTAGGTGGCCTACCACAGGCTGTGGTAGACACCATCACTTCCGCTAGAGCTCCCTCTACGAGGCGCCTCTATGCGTTGTGAAACCTGTTCGTCGACTGGTGTTCTTCTAGCCAAGAAGACCCCCGGAGATGTTCGATCAGTTCTGTGCTTTCCTTCCTACAAGATGGGTTGGAGCGAAGGCTGTCTCCCTCCACCCTCAAAGTTTATGTTGTCGCTATCGCCACTAATCATGACATGGTAGATGGTAAGTCTCTAGGGAAGCACGATCTGATCGTCAGGTTCCTGAGGGGGGCGAGGAGACTAAATTACCCTCCCTCTATAACCTCTTGGGACTTAACTCTGGTGTTAACCGCACTGCAGAGAGTGCCCTTTGAGCCTTTGCAGTCAGCTGAGTTAAAAATTCTGTCTCTGAAGACAGTACTCCTGACTGTATTGGCCTCTATCAAGAGGGTAGGGGACCTGCAGGCATTTTCGGTCGACGAATCGTGCTTGGAATTCGGGTCCGGTAACTCTCATGTAATCTTGAGACCCCGGCCCGGATATGTGCCCAAGGTTCCCACCACTCCCTTCCGGGACCAGGTGGTGAACCTGCAAGCGCTGCCTTCGGAGGAGGCAGACCCAGCCCTAGCTGTTCTCTGTCTTGTCCTCGCTTTGCAGACTTACATGGACAGAACGCAAAGCTTCAGGACCTCAGAGCAGCTCTTCGTCTGTTATGGAGGCCAGCAGAAGGGAAAGGCTGTCTCCAAGCAGAAGATGGCCCACTGGATAGTAGATGCCATCGTCTTGGCGTATGAAACCCAAGACGTGCCCTGCCCGCTCGGGTTAAGAGCCCACTCCACTAGGGGTGTAGCTTCTTCCTGGGCGTTGGCTCGTGGCGCCTCGCTAACAGATATTTGTAGAGCTGCAGGTCGAGTTCCCCAGAAACGGCGAACCCCGTTGAGTCCTCCGCAACCCGTGGCAGTCGGATGTGGCGGAGCGTCCGACGCCAGGTCTAACACTCGTATGCATTGGTGGAACTTGTGTTAGGCTGGGTTCCATATGTTGTGACCCCCATGGCGGTCCCATATGTGTATTCTTCCACAGTACGGCTCCCTACGGTGATCCCGTGTCTTTCCCTCGGCAGAGCTCTCTGCCGTCTCAGTCAGGTGTTGTTCCCTGCCTGCTTGGCCGGGACCACCCCTGGGACTCCCGTATGTTGCACTGCCTATGGCCAGTCCATACATGTATTCTCCACATGGTAATTCCCTCTGGGCATGATGTGGCTTCCGCAGCGTCCCTCCGGGCACGCTATCCCAGCTTTGTCCAATAGTCTGCTGAGTGGGTCTTGCAGAAAAGCAGTGTGACTCTTCCTGCGTGAATTTCCACGCCCGGAACAGACGGGGTCTGAGGGGCACTCGCTGGGTGCTGGAAGTGGTAGTAACTGTGGCGTTTTCCAAAGGGATCCCAATTCGTCGGTGACGTCCGACGTACGTCGAATGTGACCGACTGAAAGGGAATGTCTCGGTTACGTATGGTAACCCTCGTTCCCTGAGGGAGGGAACGGAGACGTACGTCCCGTCGCCACAGTTGCTGTACCATCACTGCATGGCCGAGCCACTAGTTCGGCTCCTCAGTGAAAAACAATAGTGCACTGCATTCGCTTCCTCTTTATACCCGCGCTGTGGGGCGGAGCGCAAGATGCAAATCTCGCACGGCAATAGTCATTGGTCGGTTCTCTATATCTCAAAGCTGATAGTGCTGATTTATCAGACCAGCCCACCTTCTTCCATTGCTCCGTGGTCCAGTTCTGATGCTCACATGCCCATTTGTTGGCGCTTTCAACGGTGGACAGAGGTCAGCATGGGCACCCTGACTGGTCTGTGGCTATGCAGCCCCATACGCAACAAACTGCGATGCACTGTGTATTCTGACACCTTTCTATCAGAACCAGCATTAACTTGAGCAATCTGAGCTACAGTAGCTCATCTGTTTGTTTGGACCACACGGTCCAGCCTTCGCTCCTCACGTGCATCAGTGAGCCTCGGCCGGCCATGACCCTGTCGCTGGTTCACTACTGTAGCTTCCTTGGACCACTTTTGATAGATACTGACCACTGCAGACCGGGAACACCCCACAAGAGCTGCAGTTTTGGAGATGCTCTGACCCAACCGTTTAGCCATCACAATTTGGCCCTTGTCAAACTCGCTCAAATCCTTACGCTTGCCCATTTTTCCTGCTTCTAACACATCAACTCTGAGGACATAATGTTTACTTGCTGCCTAATATATCCCACCCACTAACAGCTGCTGTGATGAAGAGATAATCAGTGTTATTCACTTCACAGCTGTCAGTGGACATAATGTTATTCCTGATTGGTGTATAGTCACAATAACAAGCAATAAATACAAAGTTCTCTGTATCTCAAAGCTGATAGGGGCTCCCTGAAGTGATCCCAAATCGTCGGTGACGTCCGACGTACGTCTCTGTTCCCTCCCTCAGGGAACGAGGGTTACCATACGTAACCGAGACGATAGACAGAATGATAGAACAAACGATAGACAGAATGATAGAACAAAAGATAGACAGAATGATAGAACAAAAGATAGACAGAATGATAGAACAAACGATAGACAGAACGATAGAACAAACGATAGACAGAATGACAGAACAAAAGATAGACAGAATGATGGAACAAAAGAGACAGAATGATAGAACAAGAGATAGACAGAATGATAGAACAAACGATAGACAGAATGATAGAACAAAAGATAGACAGAATGATAGAACAAAAGATAGACAGAATGATAGAACAAATGATAGACAGAATGATAGAACAAAAGATAGACAGAATGATAGAACAAACGATAGACAGAATGATAGAACAAACAATAGACAGAATGATAGAACAAGAGACAGAATGATAGAACAAAAGATAGACAGAATGATAGAACAAAAGATAGACAGAATGATAGAACAAATGATAGACAGAATGATAGAACAACAGATAGAATTATAAAACGAAGACAAAACTATAGATAGAATGATTGTTTGCAGCAAACAATATACAGAATGATAGAACAAAAGATAGACAAACTGATAGAATGATAGACAGAATGATATAACAAAAGATAAACAGAATGATAGATAGAACGACAGAACAAATGATAAAAACACAAGAGAATGATAGAACAAACGATAGACAGAACGATAGATAGACAGACAGATAGACCGAACTAGAACGAACAAACGATGGATGGATGGATGGATGGATAGATAGATGGGTTTGTGTGGGAACATGGACCCTCTGACCTGAGATGGACTCCAGTGCATCTCTGCTCTGTGTTCTGTACCTGCAGAGAAGACTGACTGAGCATCTCGAATCTCTGGGCCTCGTTTCTGGCCAGTGTCTGGCTTCTCCTCCTGCCTGCCTGAGTTATGATTTTGCAAGCAGCATGAAACCGTTCTCCGTTTCAAATGAAGTCAGCCGCTGAGAAGGCCAAAAAACTTTTACCCAACTCCAGCCATATTTCACCTGAAAGAGAAAAAGAGTGAGAGTGAGCGAAAGAAAGGCCACTGACCAGATCTTCACCTCACATTTGAATTAACATCAGATATCTTGATATCTTGAGTGGTAATGAAGCATTATCATTAATGAATCATGAGAAAATGGTTTGAAATGACCAAGATGTCTTTCAGTGTTTTAAAGAGAGATTAGACTAAGAGAAGAGAGGAAGATGAAAGAGAGAAGGGGGAGGTCGGAGGTTTAGGTGGTCTGGTCTGTTGTAGATTACACAGATCTTAGAGGCCTGGTCGTGCTGTTCCACAGCCCCTAAACCAGAACATAGTTTGCCCCCCACCCACCATGTGCTTTTAATAGGTGGTCCCTCTGTACGTACCCTCTTTGTCTTATTCTCTCTCTTTCTGTGATGTGGCTGTTGTGATTTGACAGCTTGTAATGTCAGACTAGTTTTGCTTGCTGTGTGTTCCTCTCATCCACACATACTTACTTTCTCCTGTCCCAGCTTGATATACAGAGACAAGAAAAAGTAAGCTGTTTGTAGGTTGATTTACCTGAAAAGTGTAAACACTGCGGCGCTATAAAAACATTGATCTGTTTGTTTGAGCATCTCAACATGCTAGACACATCAACATCGGCTCAACCAATAGTGCAAGTTTGGGCGGGATATCATAACATTATGACATAACCTAATATTGTGTTGAACCGTAAAGGCATGGACTCCGCTAGACCCCTGTTGTGGTATCTAGCACCAAGATTTCGGCAGCAGATTTTTTTAGTCCTGTAAGTTGCGAGGTGGGGCCTCCATGGATCGGACTTGTTTGTTCAGCACATCCCACAGATGCTCGATTGGATTGAAATCTGGGGAATTTGGAGGCCAAGTCAACACCACAAACACGTTGTTGTGCTCCTCAAACCATTCCTGAACCATTTTTGCTTTGTGGCAGGGCGCATTATCCTGCTGAAAGAGGCAACAGCCACCAGGGAATACCGTTTCCATGAAAGGGTGTACATGGTCTGCAACAATGCTTAGGTAGGTGGTACGTGTCAAAGTAACATCCACATGGATAGCAGGACCCAAGGTTTCCCAGCAGAACATTGCCTAAAGCATCACACTGTCTCCGCCGGCTTGCCTTCTTCCCATAGTGCATCCTGGTGCCATGTGTTCCCCAGGTAAGCGACACACACGCACCCGGCCATCCACGTGATGTAAAAGAAAACGTGATTTATCAGACCAGCCCACCTTCTTCCATTGCTCCGTGGTCCAGTTCTAATATATCCCACCCACTAACAGCTGCTGTGATGAAGAGATAATCAGTGTTATTCACTTCACCACTGTCAGTGGACATAATGTTATTCCTGATTGGTGTATAGTCACAATAACAAGCAATAAATACAAAGTCTCATTATGATATACACTACTATATATATATATATATATATATATATATATTTTTTTTTTTTTTTATCATTATTTATTTACTTTATTTACTTGTTACTCATTTGCTGGCATGGGGTGAGGGGTTGTTCTGTAAAAATGTGAAAAGCTTTAAAAAAAAAAAAAAAAAAAAAAAAAAAAAAAAATATATATATATATATATATATATATATATATATATATAAAAAATGATATACACTACTGTTCAAAAGTTTGTGGTCAGTGATTTTTTTTAAATTAATACTTTATACAGCAAGGACACATTACAACATTTATAATAGATTTCTATTTTAAATATAACTGCCGTTCTTTTGAACTTTCTATACATTAAAGAACCCTGAAAAAATTTATATTTTCAACATTCATTATAATAAGAAATGTTTCTTATGCATCAAATCAGCATGTAAGAATGATTTCTGAAGGATCATGTGACACTGAAGACTGGATTAATGATGCTGATTTCACAATATTACTGTTGTATTGTATTTTTGATCAAATGCAGTCTTGGTGAGCAGAAGAGAATTCTTTCAGAACATTTAAAATGATGTGGGTGTGGCCCAATGATCTATATAAATGACTGATTAGGAAATCATATTATTTTAATATGTTATTTTAAGAAAACATTACCTAACGAGTCAGCATTTTTAAATCTGAAGTCTCCCTGTACATTCTTACAACACAAACGTCCTAAAAATTTTAATGGGTATTTGCTTAAAGTTGGGAAATTCCCCTGTTCATCTTCATTACAGAAGCGAATAGATCAGACGGACGAGATACCTCAGCATTTGTATTACAAATGTCAAGATTATTCTGAAATCTGAATGCAGATTATTAGAGATTATTGTGCTTTGTAAGGCATGCATACAATTTAATTCGTCATGTAAAGTTATTCACTGTGGTTATGTAATTATGTATATGTTATATAATACTGTTTTTGTTCGTACAGTAACTGTAAATGATATATTTAATGTATATTCAAATCAATTTCCACTAATAATCCCATATATATGTTCATACTTAATATTTCCTGCTAAATTACATACATAACGAAAATATTTTGTCAGTTCAGTGACTTGTGTCAGCAGTGTGCAGTAGACACCCATTTTATCGAGTTCTATATATCTATATATCGCTTATACCATGGTCTGTCTGAATACTCGATTCTGATTGGCTGGAAGTTGTGCAATAAAATCGTTTAATACACAGGTAGTTCCAAGTCAGTTGAATCACCGTTCTATATTAAAGGGGTCATGAACTGGCTTTTAAAAAAAAATTATACTGTTGTCTGAGGTCAACTTATGACGTTTGCGTGGTTTTTACATTCAAAAACATCATAATTAATAAGTAATAGGCTATTTTCTACCTTGGTTTTGAGCCTCTCTCCTGGAACGCTCTGTTTTTATGGGTGTACCGCATTGAAGACTTGGAAGTAAACACCCACTGCTATGATTGGATAACAGTATATTATTACAATGAGCTTCGGCTCCCCCGTCAGTACACGTGGGGAATTGTTTTGAAAGCGTGTGGGAAAACGGCAACCGGGATGATTCGCCCACAGGGCAAGCAAAATGTCGAAATGCCCACCCGATCGGTGGATATAACCGCAAACTGTGCATCACTAACACACACACACACACAAGCCTCACTGCAGAGTCAGACAAATCAGCATGATCAAAACTTCCGCGATTGTATTTTTCCTTCAAATATCAAGTCAAGAGAGTGAACAACACACATCAAGAAAGGAATGTTATTTCACTATTTAAGATAGCCCATTGGGCAGGCCGGTGATACGTTTTGGTAGCCCGTCTGGAAAACACATAGCCCCGGGACATTGGGCTTTGCGAGCCCTGGCCTATACATGTCCGAGCCTGATCACGAATCACATGACGATGAACCAACAACACCTCAAATAAAGGATACTCCAGCCTGTGACAGCGTGCTAAGTTATGTTCAGTTAGACACGTACACATAATCAATAGATATCAAACGACCTGTAACAATGCAATATTATCACATATATAAAAAACGTCTCGGTTACGTATCGTAACCCTCGTTCCCTGAAGGAGGGAATGGAGACGTACGTCGGACGTCACCGACGAATTGGGATCACTTCAGGGAGCCCCTATCAGCTTCGAGATATAGAGAACCGGCCAATTACCATTGGCGTGCGAGATTTGCATCTCGCGCTCCGCCCCACAGCGCGAGTATAAAGCGGAAGCAAATGCAGTGCACTATTGTTTTTCACTGAGGAGCCGAACTAGTGACTCGGCCAAGCAGTGATGGTACAGCAACTGTGGCGACGGGACGTACGTCTCCGTTCCCTCCTTCAGGGAACGAGGGTTACCATACGTAACCGAGACGTTCCCTTTCAGTCGGTCACATTCGACATACGTCGGACATCACAGACGAATTGGGATCCCTTTGGAAAACGCCACAGTTACTACCACTTCCAGCGTCCAGCGGGAGCCCCTCAGACCCCGTCTGTTCCGGGTGGGAAAACTCACGCAGGGGAGTCACTGCTGCTGTTCCGCAAGAACCACTCAACAGAGAATTGGATAATGCTGGGAAAGCGTGCCCAGAGGGACGCTGTGGAAGCCACATCATGCCCGGAGGGAGTTACCATTTGGAGAATACATGTATGGACTGGCCGTGGGCAGTGCAACATACGGAAGTCCCAGGGGAGTCCCAGGAAGTCCCTGCCTGCTTGGTCCAAGTCAAGCAGGCGGGGAACAACACCTGACTGAGACGGCAAAAGAGCTCTGCCAAGGGAAAGACACAGGCTCGCCGTAGGGAGCCGTACCGTGGAAGAATACACATACGGGATCGCCGTGGGGGTCACAACATATGGAACCCAGCCTAACACAAGTTCCACCAATGCATACGAGTGTTAGACCTGGCGTCGGATGCTCCGCCACATCCGACTGCTGCGGGTTGCGGAGGACTCAACAGGGTTCGCCATTTCTGGGGAACTCGACTGGAGCATATAAGCGCATGCATCCGTTCTATGGGGAAGGGAATGGCGCAGCAAGCCGACACTTAGAACGGGCACTTCGGTGTTACTGACTATGGGAAGTGAGCACACAGGAAGATACCAGTCGCCTCTGGCTTGCTCAGTTGGGGACACTACATTTTCAAATAAATATCCAAATAAATGTAATTACTAAACTAAATTATATCAACTACATTACTTGAATATATATGATAATTGAAATGAGCTGATGACATCACCGTTTTCTCCAGAGCGGCTGTACAGCCGAATCAAATTCTGTTCATTATTTTCCTGTTTAACACTGTGAAGCTGCTTTGAAACAATCTGCATTGTAAAAAGCGCTATATAAATAAAGTTGACTTGACTTGACTTGATACCGGCTCTACACGGAGGCGAACGTGTTAGGTGTCGCCCAGCCCGCAGCTCTACAAATATCTGTCAGCGAGGCGCCACGAGTCAGCGGCCAGAAAGAAGCTACACCCCTAGTGGAGTGGGCTCTTAACCAGAGCGGGCAGGGCACGTCTTGGGTTTCATATGCCAAGACGATGGCATCCACTATCCAGTGGGCCATCCTCTGCTTGGAGACAGCCTTTCCCTTCTGCTGGCCTCCATAACAGACGAAGAGCTGCTCTGAGGTCCTGAAGCTTTGCGTTCTGTCCACGTAAGCCCGCAAAGCGCGGACAAGACAGAGAACAGCTAGGGCTGGGTCTGCCTCCTCCGAAGGCAACGCTTGCAGGCTCACCACCTGGTCCCGGAAGGGAGTGGTGGGAACCTTGGGCACAAATCCGGGCCGGGGTCTCAAGATTACATGAGAGTTACCAGGCCCGAATTCCAGGCACGATTCATCGACCGAAAATGCCTGCAGGTCCCCTACCCTCTTGATAGAGGCCAATGCAGTCAGGAGTACTGTCTTCAGAGACAGAATTTTTAACTCAGCTGACTGCAAAGGCTCGCGCCCTCTTCCCTAGAGACTTACCACCTACCATGTCATGATTAGCGGCGATAGCGGCAACATAAACTTTGAGGGTGGAGGGAGACAGCCTTCGCTCCAAACCGTCTTTTAGGAAGGAAAGCACAGAACTGATCGAACATCTCCGGGGGTCTTCTCAGCGAGAAGAACACCAATCGACGAACAGGTTCCACTTCAACGCATAGAGTAGAGGGAGCTCTTGCAGAAGTGATGGTGTCTACCACAGCCTGTGGTAGGCCACCTAGAACCTCCGCGTCCCGTCCAGGGACCAGACATGGAGTTTCCAGAGGTCCGGACGCGGGTGCCCCGTCTCTGAATCAGGAGGTCCTTCCTCAGAGGAATGGGCCAAGGAGGTGCTGTCGCGAGAAGCACTAGTTCCGGGAACCAAGTTCGGTTGGGCCAGTATGGAGCAACCAACAGGACTTGCTCCTCGTCCTCCCTGACCTTGCACAGAGTCTGTGGTCAGGGAATAAAACAACTGGCAGTGGGTCGTGTCCGGTAAACAGGTCTACCTGTGCGGTCCCGAAGTGACTCCAGATCAGCTGGACCACCTGGGGATGGAGTCTCCACTCTCCGGGAAGCACTGGCTGTCGTGAGAGCTCGTTGGCCGCACGATTGAGCAGACCCGGAATGTGAATGGCATGAAGTGACCTCAGATGCTTCTGACTCCATAGGAGGAGAGGGCGGGCGAGTTGTGACACGCTACAGGAGCGTAGACTACCCTGTTTTTTGATGTACGCAACGGCCGCAGTGTTGTCCGTACGGACCAGAACGTGCTTGCCTAGTAGCGGCGTTTTAAAGCGGCCCAGCGTAAGACGAACTGCTAACAACTCGAGGCAATTGATATGCCATTGCAGTTGAGGCCCCGTCCACAGACCCGAACCTGCAAGCCCGTTGTACGTGGCACCCCAGCCAGTGGATGAGGCATCCGTGGAGACAACAGCATGCCTGGACACTTGTTCTAGGGGAACTCCTGCCCGTAGAAACGAAGGGTCTGACCACGGGCTGAAGGTTTGGCGGCACCTCGGAGTCACTGGGACACGGAGGGATCCGCTGTGCCACGCCCATCTCGGGACTCGGTCATGTTGCCAGCGTTGAAGCGGTCTCATATGAAGCAATCCGAGCGGCGTTACTGCGGCTGCGGATGCCATATGCCCCAGGAGCCTCTGAAAATGTTTCAGTGGTACCGCTGTCCTGCATTTGAACGAAGTCAAGCAGTTCAACACCGACTGGACACGCTCCTCGGTGAGGCGCGCTGTCAGGCTAACCGAATCCAGCTCCATACCGAGGAAAGAGATCCTCTGCGTGGGGCAGAGTTTGCTCTTTTTCCAGTTGACCCGAAGCCCCATCCGGGTGAGGTGACTGAGCACCATGTCCCTGTGTTCGCACAACTGCTCTCGTGACTGGGCAAGGATCAGCCAGTCGTCGAGATAGTTGAGGATGCGAACTCCACGCTCTCTCATGGGAGCAATGGACTTTCGTGAAGACACGGGGCGACAGGGCCAGCCCGACGGGTAGGACTTTGTACTGATATGCTCGTCCGTCGAACGCAAAGCGTAGAAACGGTCTGTGTCGAGGGAGAATCAAGACATGAAAGTACGCGTCCTTCAGGTCGATCGCTGCAAGCCAATCTTGGGGACGGAT
Source organism: Rhinogobio ventralis (assembly GCA_039654625.1). Lineage (NCBI taxonomy): Eukaryota > Metazoa > Chordata > Actinopteri > Cypriniformes > Gobionidae > Rhinogobio > Rhinogobio ventralis. The sequence goes on from CM077211.1 coordinate 21,629,847, forward strand.
GCACCTGAAGATGCGTTTCTGCGTTAGCATTCTGAACGGTAGCCTGTGAAGGGACCGGTTCAAGAATCGCAGATCCAAGATCGGCCGTAACCCGCCGCCTTTCTTGGGTACAATGAAGTACGGGCTGTAGAAGCCGGTCTTCATATCGGCTGGAGGGATAGGCTCTGCAATCGCGTCCTTCGCCAGTAGGACTGCGATCTCCGCCTGAAGCACAGGGGCATTCTCCTTCGACACAGAGGTGAAGTGAACTTTTATATATCAAAGGCTGAATGAAAAGTTGATTTCTTAATTCATGACCCCTTTAATGCGCTGTTTTCATTGAAGCGCACACACACAGGCCTATACGTCACTCGCATACAGAAAGCAGAGATCACGCTGCGCACACACAGAAACATTCAGGAGCACAGACACTTGTTATCAAAGCTGCCCTGCGACTTTAGTAATACAAAGGCTTCGCTACTAAATCGCAACATTATATTTCTCGGCATGGAGGGGGTTACATCGCTTTTTTTAAGTAATTAAAAACTCTTCATTGTTAATGGAGAGAGAGGCGCTAAACAGACATGGGTACACCTCTCATCTCTCTATCTTGAGAATTAATTCAAATAATTGCTATAATTAATTTAAATAAATGTATCTTACGCACTAATTTATCTCTGTGTCGGATTCAAAGCGGCAGAATGCTAGATCTAACAAGTCGTAACTTTACTTACATTTACACTTCCGGTCAAACATAGAGGGTATGCATTGACGTCACTTTCCCGCTGTAACATGCCTGCTCAGCCGGACTATGTGGCAAAAGAGCTTGCTGCATGGAAACATTAAATTAAAGGCTGGACTCGATATAGTGTTCCTTACAATTTACCAAAGATACCAGTGATCCATGGATATTGACATGCAGTTAGGATTGTGTTTCCTGACATTTATATGTGCCTGATTTCGACACCGGGGAAATACATAAAGCAAATTTGCCTGTGAACGTGTTATATAAATACAATATAGGTAGGTCTAAATCC